>JAGVVM010021086.1:0-25674 GCA_019149425.1 Psidium friedrichsthalianum | reverse complement strand
TCATATGTAGTATTACTCTGGCCCGCCCTCCTCAAGCACAACCATCTCACAACGACCAGCTGCCACCCAACACACAACACCAACCACTCTTACCCACCGTGACAATTAAGCAACAACTCAAACTCCCCGACCACTCCCTTCACTTCACCAAAAGCCTTCAAACAGTGACCATCACGCCTTGACCAGCAATGTGTAGTGACCATAGAGTCCGTGTGACCACAGGCGGGGTCGCTCTCACTAGAAACCAACAAGGACGGGTCCGCGCCTTGACCAACAACTTTAGGAGATTGCTGGAAATGGGTTGCTGGCCTGGACAACTTTAAGCAGCGTTTGGAATAGATGGTTGGGCTTGGGCGACGTCCAGGTGACGCCGCACTGGGGATGAGTTTTTGCCGGCCTAGTCGACGTTAGAGGGTGTCGGCTGTCTAGGGTGCCTAGCCTGGGCGAAACTCTATCCCTAGGCTCGCCCATTTTGAAGATGCTGAGGCTGAGATTCCGACTGTCAAAGAAGGTGTCGCATCTGGTGAGTGGTTTGTGTTCCGGCGGTGATGGGAATTAGTTCTTGGGTTTGGATATTAATGCGTCTAATACCAAAGTATACCCTTTTACCCTCCCCAAAATATAGCATCGAAACACTAATAGCACAGTTGAGTGGCGCAGCTTCCTCATCATGAGAGGACGCCTCGTAGCGTCGCTACGCCTGCCTTCCTTGACTGATGAGGGTTAGTCATGTCTCAACTCTATACTTCTATCTTACTGCATTGCTTGCCGCTAGTGGGTACTTCATAGCCTGTCAAGCATGATTGATATCAGCAAATAAGTCGTCACCTGTTTGCAAAAAGCATACCAAGAAAGATTTACATTGGCCCACAAATGCCTATTGAAGTCTTGCCTACTTCATTGCCCATCGTCCCCTTGGTGACTATATGTGTCAACATGCTACAAGCCTAAATCCATATCTAGAATGTAGTAATAAAAGTGGGACTAGAAGGAGCTTTGTCGAGCAACACTATCACAAAACTTTCATTCTCTCCCACTGGGGTCCACTACTCGTTAGTTAATACAACCCACTAACATTAGCATTTCTTTACATAAAAAGACAAAGAAAAAACGGATCTTCATCTCACACTGTAATCTTAGTGTTAATTACAAAACCACTAATAGTAGCATTTCTTACACAAAAAATACAAGAAAACTTATTATGCCACTAATATGGTAATCTTTTGACATTATTTACGTAGTTTATTATCAGGAGATAATTAATATTGCAGTGTGAATAAAGATGAAATATCCGTTGCTTAATGTGTTTTGGTCTACAAGATGGCCCATTCATCCCATTCCTTCCCTTTTGGTATGCGAAGGATCTTTTTTTTTCACGTACAAGATGAGATTTTGATTAATGTATGATTTTTTGCTAGTTATTAGATATAAGAGTCATACAAATCTATACTTTTTTCAAGTTATTAATTATGTATTAGCACGAAATGCTTTAGTAGACTTTGGGCAAAGAAAACTATACATGTTTAGACTATTGACAATATAATGTGTATCTATACGCATATATTATATTATGCTTATGTAGTACTAGAAAGAATCACAAACTTTTTTAAGTTGTAGTTAGACTTGATTTTCTTTTTAATCTATAAATTTAGTTGACATTTCCTTTGCTCCCGTAAAGTGTGTCATCTTACCTGGAACTAAAATAATTAAATCTCCAGAATTTGTTATTCATATGTAAATAGTCTATGTTGATCCAACTTTTACTTACTCTAGGGTACTCATTCTCATAAGTAAAATCCCCACTTAAAATTTGGTTACATTAGAATAGACACAATGTTACATTAATTATCAACAATTAGCTACATATAACACAAGTAGTGTTAAAGTAATAATTGAATCCTAAAGCTGTTATTGATATGCTTTATTTAAATGTAACTTAGATTATTGTTTGGTTGATAAATATGTATTGTTTGTGTATTGCATGGGCTTCATATATTTTGTGTTTTATGACCACAATCAATGATAACAGATTAAAATTGCAATAAGCTAATCTTTAAATTCTTGCAAGGTATGGATCTTCAACTAGTTTAACTAAATTTCCTCTAAGGTGGGCACCTTGTATTTGATCCCTAAATGCAGTCTGATGCGGGAGCATCGGAGATGACATCTTCGATGAAGTTAAGAAGAAGACTCGTTCAGCTGACTCAAAGGTTGCCTATTTCGAGTTGGTTTTTAATTTGAGTAGAATCCTAGTTTGACCAGGTTTCCTAGTTCAATAATTCCTAGTTCATTGTTTCCTAGTATAATATTTCCTACTTTGAAGGTTTCCTAGTTAAATCTTACCTAGTTTAGTGTCCTAGTCCCTCTATAAATAAGAGGTGGTTTCTCAGTTGTAAGCATGCGGATTCGTGCATTTATAATGCATGAGAATTTCTCTAAGTGAGCGATTCTTTTGGTTCTTTACCCAAATCATTTTGGTCTGAACCTTAAAGTTCTTCCATTCTTCATCCAATTCGATGGTGGTAAAACTTAAGTACTTTATCCTTGGCCATGGAGTAGTCCTTTATGCCTTTGGTGCCTTCTTGTTCTATCCCAAAGTTCTTTTATCCCTAACACATCACATTTTTCCGCCTCACGTTCTTGCCCAATCTCACCACACATCACAGTCTAATTCACGAGAACTTGACAACTTCCTACTTAATCTGAGGATATTGCAAATGTTGCTTATAACTACCCAAATCTCGTTAGATCTTTTTGTCTTTTATCCCTGCGGAAAGAGAGGAAGAGAGGAAGAAGAGATAGACGATAAGTGGCAGTGAGGTGCTTCTGATTTGTGCTTGTTTATTGCCTATTGAAGGGTATTTCTTTCCAACTCACAGTTAGGCCAGTCATTCTCGACTGGCCACTGCATCATTGTAAATATGAATTGGGAGTTGAGACATGAACATGAAGAGATAAAATGAGTTTACAAAAAACGTGCACAGCTCAAAATTTACTCAATTTTGAGTTTCATGAATATAATCTATGAATAATGGCTTGAGTGGAACTTATAATGATCTTTTGCTGTCATGTGATGCGAATAGAAGTGAGAATATGATGGGATGTGGTAATATTTCCTCCCATAAAGCATCATCCTTCAGGGTGTAGCCTTGTGGGTTTAGGCAACTCTAGCAAGTCTACCCTACACACCGTCTGAAGAGGCAAATTCTTTATTCCCTTCCCCAAAGAACATCACTCACAGACGATTCACCTCTGAAGTGGAATTCCCCAGAGAACCAACTCAGTCACTGACAATTTAAGTTCAGGTGCAGAAATTTCGTTCAAACATAAGCAGAGCTTGTGTCAAGGCAGAATTGCTCCACATCACATATATTGTATTATAGCTGTTAGAAATTTTGAATATTAAATCACTCTTTCATAATAGCTTAAGTTTTTAAATCAGTTGTCGTGATTCCACAAAATTTCACATCGTATTAGACTAGGAGACCTCAGATCAAATCTTTCCAGGTGTCTTTTGCTGTCCCCATTTTAGTATCCACAATTCGTCTTAGACCTAAGTTTAGCTTACGCATGAGGGTGAATATTTAAATATTAACCACTTCTTCATTTAATAACTTAAGCTTTTAGAACAGTTGGCAGTGGTTCAATAGAATTTTACAATAACCATCACATGAGGCCAGTCAGCTGGATTGGTCAACTGCCCTTTGAAATGATGCCTTCATCCATATAATCAAAGTATGACTGGGCATTACTTTAGTAAGACCACAATAAAGATGAAAGGAACTAGAGGACAGTTCCATTTTGTCTAGCTTAGACTGTGGCACATCTCTTTTGACAAACTGCATTAGATAATTGGTTGGCAGATGGTTTTATTTCTTTCTGATATCCACTTAAAAAAAAATATGCAATCTCTCTCTCTCTCTCTCTCTCTTATGTAACTTACCTATGTTCTGAAGTTGATGCAAAGTCGGTTGTTAAGTTCATAGATTATAGATTCGTCCAATCAGGCCGTGCTTAAAAAGAAGTTACTTTCTAAACTCTATCAAGCATCCTTGCTTAGTTTTTTTAACTTGAAAAAAAAAAGCGTGAGAAACATTGTTTTTGATCTTCTATAGATGTTTTCTTTTCCTAAATGAGATTTATAAATAGGTCAATAAGAGCTTCATTAAAGTTCCAGGGCACCAGTTTTAGACATGGTTGGCATGAATTTTAAATTAGTGAATCTTATTGAGTGTAACACGGGATCTGGAAATGGCTTCTAGTTCTGGCAAAATCTGCATGAGCTTTATTCTTGTCCCACACAGGTGACAAGATTGCTAGCTTTCAAGCATCATACTTTTCCCAGATTTGAGGTGTTCCTTGTGATGATAACGGTTATTATTCGTCTGAAACTAATTTTTTGGAACAGACTTATATATTTTCACGATGTAGATATGTCCTTGAGAAGAGGTTTGGGCGAGGATCATTTGGTGAAGTATGGTTGGCTTTTCACCGGGATTGTTGTGACGAAAGCAATTCCTTTGACGGAATCAGAATTTGAAGAATGTTTCCTCTGATGCTACACTGTCTGGGTCATCTAGTGGACAGTTTTTTAATAGCTCATCAACTCACAACTGCGGCTCGGCTGCAGATGACTTGTTCATTTTAAAGCGCATAATGGTAATGATTTTGGCCTGCAGTTATCAAGTTTTACTTTACAATTAAAAGATGACTTAGCAATTTCATCTGGGAATGAAGCTTTGCACATGGCACTCCAAGTTTTCATTTGAGTTGACATAGCAATTTCATCTGGTTTTTTTATTTATTTATAGTGATGAACATTTGGATACTTTAAATGTATTGGATGCTTAGAAATTTTAATATGTGATGTTAAAGTTTTGTGAGACTTTAAGAGGGAACTACATTGTTGAGTTCTATATAGTTACCCTTTGATTCCTGAGCAGGTAGAGAAAGGCCTTGCCGTATACTTAAGCGGATTACGGGAGAAGTATTTTGGGGAAGTCTTTCTCAATGCATCTAAGCCCCTTGAAGACATTTCAGGGGGAGCAGAGGACATTATTTCCAAAGAATCAAAGTCAAGATTTTCTGAAAAGTCAGAAATTATTACATCAGCTGCTCATAAGATACGGAAATCAAAGACCTTGGCTAGTAGTTTGCCAAACAGATTTAGTCAGAGAAGGGACTTTTATGAAGAAGGATTGGGCCATATTGCTAGATATGTAGAGTCATTTGAGTCACGCTCCAAGGGTATGTGGCTTGTGTTCCGTCATGAAGGTGTTTCCTTGTCAAAGCTTCTGTACACTGCCGAAGAAGTAGAAGGGAGAGGTGATGGTGGGATTGAAGGCAGAAAACATGCTCAGGTGTTGCGTCCATCAAAATGGTGGCACTGGTTGAAAACTACAGAAGTGGGACAAAAGGAAATGTGCAACCTTATATGGCAATTGGTATGCCTGATGTAAACTCTTTGTGCTTCCATACTCAGCCGTTGGTCAGTCGGTCAACCTCTGCTTGGACCTGTAATGCTGTAGATATATTACTGCAGTTACTTAGCTGGAGTACCGAGGCACATCATCCCTCTTGACTATACTGATTCCAAGATCAATCTGCTAATAGCTAAAGCTTTTTACTATGATTGGTCTTGAGAAACTTATGGAGAAAAAAACATTGGAATTTAGTTTAAGTCACACTCACACCCTTATTCAAAAGCCACAAGTCTGATTCTCCAAAAAAATATAATGCCCATATTGCCCAATTATAACGTAGTTCTATTCTTGCTGAAAATATATGTAGAGCCAATTGCATTCACCTAAAACCGAGCCTTTAACTAAGATCTGAACTCTCGATTGGAAAGTTGTCAAAATAGGGGGTGCGTGATTATTTCAAGTCTTCCATATGTATATATGCTAGGTACATCTGTAATTGACGTTCTGATCCTTTGGTTGTAGACGGTTACTTACATTGGCGGGTCATTTCAATCGCAGGCATTTTTTAAGCCCGAAAAAATTCAGAAACTTCAACTAATATTTACAATCCCCATGATTTGTCAGTTTCTTTCGTTGGGATAGCACTGATTGTTGCTTTTGGGATGCATTACTGAAACATCTTTTCTTTTCGATGCTCAGTTGTTGGCGCTCAAAGCCTGCCATGACCATAATATCACTCACAGGGATATTAAACCCGGTAAGGATATATGATCTGTCGCAATATATAACTATCTAGTGAAATGATATTAAAATAATATTGGCCGTCGACATATCTTCTTTGTGTCACTGATATGCTTCATCTATGACAGAACAAGTAAATTGATAATGTATGTTGGTTGTCGAAGCAGTTCATTAACCAGCTACAACAATTTCTGGTTGATTGCTTCTTTGTCGTGCATAGGCTCTAGGAAACCTAATGAAGATGCACCATTTCTCCTTTAACGCTGGAGTTGGTTGTCACATAACATCTTAACATGACCATGTCCTTCTTTTGCACTTGTTAAATTTGCTTCAGAAATATCTGAGTCAAGTCAGTAGTGTTATAATCTCAGAACCAACATACTTCTTTGTTTTTTTTTTTTTGGTACAAGAGTTGCTTAACCTATGAATACTTTTTAGGAGCATGCTCTTAGGCGTGACAATCCTTCTCATGATACCTATGGGTGGTAGGGAGTGCGAGAATCCTTCTCATGATAGCTTTAGTTGGTAGGGAGATACATGACTTCAGGTCATGCTTATACAATGGATTCATATTTTTTCTTTTTCTTCTTGTAGAGAACATGGTGATATGCTTTGAGGATCAGGAAACTGGGAGATGTCTGAGAGGAACTCCAAATGGAGACAAGAATTATAACAGCAAAATGTATTCTGAACTTTTTTGTTAAAGAAATCTACTGCTAATTTTTCTGGTGTTAGTGATTATTTGATTGTTTAGAATTCAGCATTGAACTGTGCAGGCATTGGATTTGGATTTTCTGTCTTCTTACAGCTGCTTCAAGCTCTTATATCTGCTAATGTATATATATCTACAATAGTTAATTAAAATTACCATGCATTCAATGGCACGGACTCTACTTCTAGGCTTTAACAAAGATTTTTGCCAGTCCATTTCTCAATGCTTCCTTTTTTGGCCTTTCTGGTTCCTTTGTCATTTAATATTTGGCTACTGCTCTGGATAAATTATGCGTTTTCGGCTTGTGAGAGCATTAAATTCTGAAATATCAGTTTAATTTTCAGGCATAAATTATGCACCTGACTACTGGTGGAGGGACAGATTAATTGGATCTTAATATTGACAATGTTTTAGTTGTTTCGCATGTTCAATTTTATACTCCTTTTTCATATGCATCCTTCTAGCTACTTCTTATTAGTTAGTCTGGGAGTCATCGAATTTTCAACAAAATCTGATGATTATCTTACAAATCCTTTGCTCTTCTGGTTCTTCTTGAAGTCATTTAATTTGGCTCTTGTAATGTCTAACTTCTGGATGAAGTAAAATTTCCATCTTCCAAAGGTTAGATCAGCTGTTTCTCTTGGTTTTCACCTATGGTACTTCAAGTGAGGCAGCGAGCTGCAGTGCACGCATGCCAACACTTCTGTTTTAGAAATCAACTTCTGGCCTTTTCTACTTATAGACAGTAGTAATTTTTTTTACTTCTTCAAGTGGCTTCAAAACTACTTCTGGAGCCCAAAAAAAAAAAGCTTCAAAAGTAAAAAAATGAAGTCGCATAAATTAATGGATTTCTGCTTTAGAAGAACTTTTGGAGGAGAAATTCTACTCCAGAAGTGTCGTCATGCGCGCCCTTAAATGCTTATGTGGGAACAATTTCCTTTTTCGGAACTCTGCCTTTTTCTATATGTCATGACATTTTATTGATACTTTCGTAATCCTGTCAGGCGCATTATTGACTTTGGGAGTGCAATAGATCAATTCACTCTGGAGCATCTGTACGGATCAGCTGGCCCTTCAAGGTATTATAGTAGTAAAAGAAACTGAACTTTTGTAACTTTCAGAAAAAGAGCTTTATTTGCTGTAAAACTGCGAAACCTATCCTCTATAAAGTTGTCGTCACGGACCAACTACCATGAAGTGAGCATTCCTTATGTATATGATGCTTCTCCAGAGCTGAACAAACTACAGAATATACGCCTCCTGAAGCCTTGCTAAATGAAACATGGTATCATGGACCAACTGCCGTGAAGTGAGCATTCCTTAGCTTGAAGATTGTTGTTTTCTCTGTAGAGATAAATATATATTTGTTAATCTCCAATACCGTTTTGATAACAGGCATGATATGTGGAGTGTTGGTGTGGTCATGTTAGAGTTAATACTAGGGTCACCAGATGTTTTTCAAATCAGTGCTTTAACCCGTACTCTTTTGGATCAACATCTTGAGGGATGGAGTGAAGGTATAAAGCAGTTGGCGTATAGGTAAGTCTGCATCTTACTTCATGTATTATGATTTCTTTTGTGTCATTTTGAATGCGAAATTTATCTCATAAATATATAACTCATAGAATAATTTGGTTTAGGTCAATAGAAAGAGAATGCTTGGGGAGAAATTACCAAATCAGTCCTACATCTATTGTACCACCGTCTATTCAGTCTTTAAATTTCCAATTTTCAATTTTTGTCAATTTAGTTCTAATCTTTTTGATGATTTTTCAATATAGTCCTTCTGGCTGGAAAATGCTGACCTAGAGGTCCAGTTTTCCTTGCATGAAAATTGCGTCATTTCACTAAAAAATAACAAAAAGAAAACCCGAAGCCCTCTCTTCCCCTAATTCGTGATCCCAAATTCCCGTGGATGAACCCTAATTTCTCTCCCGTTTCCCTCAAATCGACCCTAATTCCAATTTCCCTCAAATCTAATTTCCTCAAACAACCCTAGTTGATTCATCTATGTCTCCTGAGGTCGTTGTCCATCATAATACCCAAACCCCCCAAATAGCAAAGTCCCAATTTGCCCATAATTTGCATTAGAATCCCCATTCCCTATTCCATCCCCAATTCCATCAAATTTCACTTGACCTTGAGATTATGCAGCAATTTAAATTGTGGTGGTCTTGATCTACATGTGTTATGAGGAGTTCTCAATTTTTCATAAAAAGGCGGAGAACAGTCAAAAGGTATGTTCACAAAAAACTGAGTGTGTTGTCCTTGTCTTATTTATGCAATCTATTTGGCTCGGTTTCTTCGCATGCATTGCTGCTGGTCCTTCCTTGAGTATCGGTTTATAATACACGTTGCCTTTTTATTTAGCATCGAGATGAGTGACAAGTTTGCATTGGTTTGTGATTTTAACGGTGGAAAATTTATCCGTGGCCGAATGCTTGAGTACGTTTGGGGAAGATGATTTAGTACCAGTAGATATTAGTTCAATGAGCTCTTGAAGGTTGATCAGACACGTCGAGAAAGAAGTAAATAGTAAATTCGAAAAGCTTTATTTAAAGATATCCGGGTAGTCTCTATATGACGAGTTGAGTTACATATTAGATGATGGGTGGAGTTACGTATTGGATATAGCATTGTTCATGATATTGTTTTCCATTATTTGTATTATGGGTTGGTTGAAGATTATGGGGAGAATTTTACAGAGGATTAGGTAGCTATGGGTGCAGGTGCTTGGGAGCGTGAGCTTCAGCTTTAGCATGAGGGTGATGATGATGTTGGTTTAAGTAATGAGACAGTGGTTCAGCATGAGGGTGGTTTAGATCAAGATGACTTAGTTGATGAGGGTGCTAATGCTGACTTACAGGGTGCTGAATGTATAGTCGATGTATTTGATTTAGGGGTAAGTAATGTGGAAATTGATTCTGAAATTGAAGACGGAGACATCCCAATCGAGTCAAGATTCTTGACTACTAATGATAGTGACGATGAGGAGTTTGTATAAAGTACGTAAAATATTAGGGACTTCCGCAGGAAGGCCACAAGGGTTCGAATTTCAGGGAACTATCCTGGGACATGTGCCATCCCAATTATTTGTCGAAGAATCATCTAATCCCAATTTGGGACGAATTACAGGGAACCATCTTGGGACATGTACCATCCCAATTATTTATCGAAGAATCATCTAATCCCAATGTTTTGATGTGGATAATGAAGTCGTAGTTGAAGCTGGTTACCAGACAGACTATTGTTAAGAAAATGGAGATTACATTTTAAGTTCTAATGTAGGCCAAGAAGATGATGTTGCGAGAGAGAAGCAAATTTCCAAGGTGTGATCCTGATTATGCATTGCTTGTGTTTACTGTGTCTGCGGTTTCTGATAATAGCAAACAATTTTAAGATGCTTTCATAAAGTATTCAGTGGCTGGGAGCTCAGAGAGATAAGCTTTATAGAGAATGAAAATGAACGTGTGAGTGCAAAATGTGTTCATGAAAATTGTCCTTGGAAGAGTTCTGGATCTTTTGATGCTAGAACTGGATTATTTCATGTGAAGACCTCTCATGAAGAACCTACATGTAGCATTAGCTTAAAAAATAAAACTCGCTCATTCTTAGTTGGCAAATCACCCTCTTGGTAAAATCAGAGCAATGTCAATTACTAAATACTATTGCTGTCAGGGAGCTTATGAAGGAGCAGTTGGACTTTAGATGTAATTGTGACTTGGTATATGAAAGCTAAGTCGTTTGTTTTTCAAGTTTTTATGGAAAAATATATGATGGACTATGCATAGATGGGGCAAATCTTCTCTAATCCAGTGCCACCATTCCATATCATCTAGCAGTGCTTCCTAGCAAATCTATTTGCTTCCGACTTTTTCACTTTTCTTGGACCGTAGTCCCTCTTCCACCCAGGTCAACCATCCCTTTGAGTATGCATCCTTGTCATAATCATTATTCCCATTTCCTCCAACATACTCTAAATGGACTTAAACCTGGAATCTATTATTCTTCCATTGAATGCTTCACATAAGTTGTTCAACTATGTGACATTTTACATCAGTTGTGAAGTAAGCCCGGCACCAGCACATTGGATCTATTTGAATCGAGTTGTAATATGCAGTGGGACTTGATAGAATACTTGAATATTAAAGTGCGCCTTTATTTAAAAGCTTAAGCTTTTAGAACAGTTTTAGTGGTCCCACAAAATCTCATAGGACTAATTTTCTTCAATGCCTGAGGGTGTCCCTCATACTCCACCATAATGCTCCTCTTAGCACACTGCCAGAACATTCTCTGCATTTTTAATCCCTTATAATTCTTGACCCCAATTATCATAGATGCATCTGACATATCCTATGCTCAACTCAAGGCAACAACTCAGCCACAACATCCTCTGCATTATCCCATAGCTTTGCTTATTTCATCCTGTAGCTTCCCACAAAAGTTGAATGGCCAACAGCTTAGCCTTCGTACATTGAGTCACAATTACATCTAAGCCCAACCACTCATTGATAAGCTCCTTCAAAGCAATAGTTTTATTAGTTGGCATTGCTCTAATTGTATCGTGAAAGTGATTTGCCAACCAAGAACTATGACCCGTTTATTTTTAAGCTAGTGCTATCCATATATTCTTCGTGATAGGTCTTCATATGGAATGATCCTATTCTAGCATCAAAAGATCCATAAATCTTCAAAGGACAATTTTCGTGACCACATTTTGCTCGGACACATTTCTTTTCATTCTTTGAAATCTTATCTCTCCAAGCCAAGCTATTGAATACTTTATGAGAGCATCTTTGAATTGTCTGCTAATATCAAATGCTATAGACACAGTAAAACGGGCAATACATAAACAGAATCCTACCTTGGAAATCTGCTTCTCCTTCTTCTAACATGGTGATCTTCTTAACCCGCATCTGACCTCAAATTGTAATTTCCATTTGCTTCACAGTAGTCTCTTTGGTAACCAGCTTCAGCAGCAACTTCATTATCCACATCAAGTAGTTGGTGATTAGATGATTCTTCTACAAATGATTGGGATGGTACAAATCCATGTTGGTTCCCCAGTAATTCAATCCCTTCTTTCTTCCTTACTTCTACAAGCTCTTCATCATTCCCATCATCATTAGTCAAGAATCTAGCATCGACTTGGGATTCTGTCGTCATTTTCCACATTACTTACCCCTAAATGTGGATCATCTACTGTACATTCAGCACCCTCTAAGCCAGGATCACGACCATCGTGCTGAACCACCGTCTCGTTACCTAAACTCGCATCATCATCACCCTCATGCTAAAGCTGAAGCTCACCCACACGCACCTTCACCCATACCTACCTCATCCTCTGAAAAATTATCTCCATACAACTCATCCAACCCATAATGATAAGTTAGATCAATAACACTGTTATCATAGAATACGTATCTCAACCCATCTAGAGACTTTGCAGATATCTTAAAATAAACCTTTTTGAATTTATTATTTCCCTCATTTTTGATGTTATGATAAGCCTTTGATAGCTCATTGAAGTGGTATCTACTTGTACTAAATCCATCTTTCCCTCGACATATTCAAGCATTCGGCGACGGACAAATATTTTACAGTTGAAAATGCAGTCCAGTGCTGACTTATGGCTCATCTCAACCCTACACAAGAAGGCTACATATATTATAAACAGACACATGATGGAGGGACAAACAATAGCACAGGCGAAGAAACCGAGCTAAATAGATTATATTAAACAACAAAGGACAGCACGGTCTGTTCAAGACCACAACGACAACTGCCTTTGATAAGATTCCGACACCACACAATTGGGACCAGCATTTGTAGTTTTGCTGCGGGATCTTGGGGAAATGTGATGGAATTGGGGTTCGAAGTGAGGAAATGAGGATTCTGATGGAAACTATGAGCAGATTGGGGGAATGGGCGATGAATGAAGGCCTCGGGCAAAATGGGGGAGTCGGTTAGGGCCGATTTGAGGGAAATGGGAGAGAAACTAGGACCATCCACGGGAATTTGAGATTGCGAATTGGGGGAAAAGAGGGCTTCTTGTGTTTTTTGTTTTTTTAAAATTAATCGTGTCATTTCTATTAATGATGGTCCACGTCAAATGCCTCTGGTTGGACACATAGGATGACTTGTGCTGATTTTACCTTGAGGTCAACATTTTTGGGCCTAAATTGGTCGGAAAGACTAAATTGGGAAATTATCAAAAAATTTAGGACTAGAATAGCTAAATCGGAAAATTTAGGACCGAATTGGCGACAGGTTTAGGATTTATTTGATAATTTTCCTGAATGTTTGGATTGTCTCTGTAAAAATGCATGTATAGCTTGCATTCCACTTATATGCAATGAAAGGGTTGTGGAACACATAGATTGACATGGTTGTTGACTGTTGAGTGCCCAATACTTGGCACATTTAAGTGCAAGCATTTAAAATCAATAAAGAACCAACTGAAGCATCATCCATTTGTAAAGTTTTGTGCCATGATGTGTTTGAAGATGTTTTCTAAAGATTGGTTTTTTTTTTCTGTGCATGTGTCAGACTTCGATCGCTTATGGATATGTGCATCTTGATCCCAGGTAGTTCCTTGAAACATCGATTTGGTGGTTCAATGTACAAGGTAACTTCCAACACACTGATTTTTGACAGTTCTAGACACTGGAGTGTCTTATGCACAACCTGCCATTCTTTTATGGGCATATACTCGTTGCTTAATTTTTTTTGTACTTGCCAGAAAAAGTCACTTGTCTAAAATTTCAATGAACTTACTCCCTGAACTTCCTAATGAATGAGTAAAAGAGACGCTGAGCTTTTAAAATGATTTAAAAATGATGTCTTAACTAGGGTGATCTCCAGTTATTTATGATTATTTGTGAAGTTACAACCTGCCATTCTTTTATGGGCATATACTTGGTGGTTTTTATGTCAGTTTATTAACAATCATTTCCTATTTTGAGATGCAGAGTGGAGTTTCACCGGCTTCCTGGAAATGTTCGGAAGAGTTTTTCTCACAACAAATAAAGCGCAGAGATCCTCTTAAGATCGGGTATGTTTCCTGATATCTTACATATGTCATGTATGCTTTCGAAGTCTCGTTGCCGTTGTGCGAGGCTTGTTCTCCTTCGAGTCTTGCTAGATCATGACAGCATTTACTTAAAATATGTTGCAGCTTTTCAGATGTTCGGGCTCTACGATTGGTCCGCCATCTCTTACTGTGGGATCCAGTTAAGTTTTTCATTTTGCAAACAACTATCTTTAGTATTTCCTCTCAAAGAATGTTTCGCTTGCCAGAGACTGGTGGATTCTGCATATAAAAGATGGCTTTCACTTAGATACAACCTGATGGGAAGTGCGGCTCAGTTTTAAAAAATATATTTTCCAAATGAATGCTTATAGCATTTCCTTCTCAAGGATATGCTGGTGACTTCTGTAAATAAGGAGCATTCGCATGGATTACAATGGGTTGAGTCAGCTGAAAACCTAAGAGACTCCTGGGATAAGTTGCTTTAAGTCTCATAGGCAAACAGCAGTTCAGATATTTGCCAGTATCTTGTAGCATCTCTTTTATGGCTTTTATGTGAGGTCCTCAACAAGTGTCTTGAAAAAAATTTCACTCCATATCCAGAAAATAGGAAACTTGGAGGTTTCTACTGGCCTTGTTGTTGCTTTTATGTAAGTTTTCTGTTCATTGGCTTGCTTGAAAGAATATCTGAAACAGGAGAAAATTTAATAATTTTGCGAACCATTTTGTAAGGATTATGGATTTTTGGGTTCTACAGCAATGTTTTGGGACACACAGTGTGTGAGTCCTGATGCAAATGCTATCCTTGATACAGAGTACTTATCGCGAGAGTTGATTTCTTAAATTGTTTAGTATACCCATAGCCCCTTTACATGCATTATGTTTACTGGCCAAAAAAAATCCTGAAACTAGCACCAGAGGTCCAAAAGTTATGTCAATATGCGCGCTTGGCATCCAGTGCAGTTGACCTGATCATGCAGGAAACATGCATCACTTACAATGTATCAGGATTGATTTTTTTTTTTTTTTAAATTGAACATGCACTTTAAAAATACTCATCATACTGAAACTTCACTCTTTCTCTAAGCATTTCCAATTATGATGGAAAGGACATTAGGTGTAATTATTTGATTGAAATCAGAAGATCGCTTATAATTTAAATTCCTACTTTGCTGGACATAAATTAAAATACACATTGAATTGCAGGATGACCGTTTCAGTGTTGATGAAGCTCTGCAACATCCTTACTTTGAGACTCTGCGCAGGACATGAATTATGGGAAGACTTGAACACCTGAAATATGAACTTATGGGCTCCTGTGATCAGAGGGGTACGGATTGCCCTCATGGTCTACTGATTCAACATGCAAGCAATGTGCCCAACAAAAAATGATATCAGGAAATATGCATACTGATGATAATCTGCTTCACCATTCAATTTTTGTTCACTGCTTTCTACCAGTAGCATGTGATTTTTTATTGTTAAGACGTACAGGAACATTTCAGCAGCAAAATCCCTTTGCAGCTGTAGGAGTAGATAGATATATGAAGAAGTCATGGTAAGGCAAGGAAAACAGTTCCAGCAACTTCCAGCATACGTCAGCCGACTTCCTCACTTCTGTTCATTGAAAATGCCCGTGATGTTCCTGATGTTAGTCATCATTTTAGCTTTCTAGAGATTGTTACATGAGCTTGTGCCTCTCTGAATATTACGGTGTTAAATATACAATTCGGCAAATGTACAAAACCTCTATCTCTTGCTCTGATATTCTCAGCAAAACTTCCATGCTATCCCAATACCATCTCTAAGATATATATTAAACTTGTAATGTTAAAAAAGCACCAGATTCTTGTCATTCGCCACATTCATTAGGCCGAGCTGCAGTTAGCAAGGGTCGTGCCTCTGTCGGGTTCAAATGTCTTAAAGACCATTGTTACACCTATCCCCTGGTAATCGGATGACCGGCATAATTTCTCATTGGTGTAATAATCATCTTTCATGTGGACCGATACTTCATCAAGAGGTAATAGAACTGGACATGCCTAAATATCCGGATAACAAACACCCATAAAACAACTGCGGGTAGGATGGCATCCAACAGTCACATTGCGATGCCAAAGAAAGAACCTGAAGGTATTGTATTTTGCTCTCTCAATAGATTTAAGCTGTTGTAAGCACGATCCATCCACTTTGATTCGACATATGCACGAGAAAGAATTAGCAATGCATTAACCGACTGCATAGGTGAAGAAATTGACATCTTCCTCGCAAATGGAACAAAATAAGGAGAACATATATAACTTACCAAAATCCTTTAATAATTGCAAAAAGGATACAATGTGTTCTTACAGGATGATTCAAGCGCGCTTACCGTACACGATGCGTTGAAATATTAGACGCACTCTCTGTTTCCTTGGCCAGACTTATGGCTCATGGCTGTTTACTCGGGTGTGAAGCTCCAGCCTCTCTTGATGGTATGGATCGACACAGATAGCTGCTCGACAGTCTCGTAGGGCACCCATGACATTGCCAACGTGCTCGTGGAATGCTGCCCGCAGGTGGAGGAGGTGAAGGTCGGCCTTGAATACAATTGCCCTCGAAACTTCGGCAATAGCTTCATCTTCCTTTTGACTATCGATTAGTACCGTCAATTTTAAAGATAAAGAGAATTAACTCAATTTCCATTTGAAGTGCCAATCAATTTTACAAGCAATTAGTTATGCGAGAGTAACCGTAAGCCACTATCAGCTGAGAAAAACAATGCATAAAACATATCAGCAGACATTGTTAAGGAGTTCACTAATCAGCTGAAAATAGCAAAAACTACGGATCAAATTTCAGGGATCTCAAAATTACGTGTGAAAGAGGGAACCGGAGCGAGAGGTGGGGAGGCCTCATCGTGTAAGTTCCAAAGGAAAAAATATCAGGGAACCAAAACTACTACCTGGATAGCGGTACAAAAGCACACAAGCATCAGTTATCGAGAGATCATCCAGTCAAACAAAGAATGATAGCACAGCACCAGCTCAAACAAGGAACTTACAGTGAGGACCAATGTAATAGATACTATACAGCCATAAAGACCAGCATCGCTGTCAAAAACTCTAATCCTAATTATTTGCTATCAAAATGCGGTAAAAAACCATTGCATAATGTAAACAAATTTCTATATCGAGAAAAAAAAATAGCATGGAGTATTCACAATGCTCATCTAAGGTCACCTTTGGCATTTAGATGCATGCATGCTGAAATTATCCTCAAGAATATGGATATATTAACAAAAGAACTAGTGTGGAAACACTTATAAGGTGTGACACAAAGTTGAGGTAGATCAATAACCTGCAGCCCGGTATCTGTATGGATAGATGCGAAGTGGGTCTAATCTGGTAACCATCTCGAGGTCGGCCATAGCGAGTTCGCGATCAGAATATTCTGATCTCTTCTCATATGCAGACGCATTATTCCTCGCCTTCTCTATCAGTTGGGACATCTCATTGTACGCTGCAGCTTTGTCATTTTTCAGAAAATGTACTCGAGCAAGCCCTTGATGGGCTCTTGTGTGCCTGATTTTGAGAGCGTTAATATAGCAATCAGCTGCCAATTCTAGCTTCCCACAGTCAACGTAGATACTTTCAACATTGTTCAGCAGCCTGGCAATGTGATTTGAGTTCATGCCACACAGATTAGTGAAGATCATAGGCTACAAGCTCGTTGTGTCTCTTTCAGCAAAGTCAAAGTGAAAATGTAGCCCACAAGTTCGTAGATATGAATGCTTTTAACAGGAGATTAAGATAACAACTCTGTTCTCTTCTCACATGCAAAGCAACAATAACTTCCTCGCAAACATAGCAGGTATCATCTCTCACAGATAACATAACAGCAGTCTGAGCATTCAATATTGTCTAATAGCTATTGCAACATCCACCAGATTGTATATGAGATCATAGCAAACGAGGTAACAAACATTATGACAGATTTGGTTTTACACTTTTGAGAAACATCATTGCCATGACCAAAACATGCAGGCAGCTAACAAGACAGGACAAAACGCTTTTAAAATTATTTGTTACCGTTGTGAGCGTAGTAAGTAGTTATCACTTAGTTCCGGTGTTTAAGTGATATTGGAAAGTCATAATTTCCAGGGAAAGCCCACAAGCTACATCTCCAGCGGTACAGAAAACATATAGATAACATCTAGTCAGATTGTCGATTGACACCAGCCACTTCTTCCAAGGATGCAGAGTTTTTATTTAATACATTTAGCAAAACAACAGATGCTCAAAATCTTTAAGGACAAATAAATTGCTTTATTTGCTAAATTGTCAAATGTAATTCGTGGATTTGCCAAAAGAACTGATGCGATTATAATAAGCGACTTGATACCAAGAGGGAAAGAACACACTGGAAATGACGTTAGAAAGGAGAAGATATCCATTGAATGACCCCGAACTTCAAAGAAAAGGAAACCTCTACATATATAAGGTACATACATTGGAACCAGAAAGCTTACCTGACCTTTACGAAGCCTATCTGAGGGGCACTTCGACGCATTTTCAAGAAGTGAAACAACAGTTGACGAACAAGATGTATCTTGGCTAGAATCTGCCAGTGCATAGGCTTTTAGGAAGAAGGCCTCAAAGGATCTTGTGATTTTAATAGACTCGTCGGCCTTTCGAAGCCCTTCCTCAAAGCGCCCAATGTCATGTAAGATCCAGCCTTCGTAAACGAGGCGCTCATGCTCGCTGGAGGCATGCTGCGGGGCCAAATGTAAACTTCTCATGGCTGCCTCAGGGCAATTCAACCTGATCAAAAGTGCAGCCAATTTACGGTCAAATGTCATCCAAAACTCCGCCTATGCGGGTGTAGATATAGATATAGCATTAGAATAATGCTAACAGGATTAGCTTAGTAGCAAAGGCAAGAAGAACTGGATTCTGAAGAGGCAATCATGTGATAAATAAAAAAGGGACTGAACTACAAGGTGGGAAGATAACGCCAGAGGAACAAACGCACAAGCATTGTAGGTTGCTCAAAGCCAAGGTTCAAGAAACAAAGGTACTCTCAAAGAACAGCAAGATGTCTATCCTCCATTTCCATATTTCATCCTTCCCCCGTCTCTCACTCTCTCTCTCTCTCTCTCTCTCTCTCTCTCTCTCTCTCTCTCTCTCTCTATATATATATATATATATATATAATAAACGCACACATCCTCGCTCAGGCTGGCTTATGTAAAAGCCACCTAACTATAGTTGAGTAATTTATTTCTCCGTTTTTAAGGGAGAGTGACCGTGCATTCAAAGGGCTAATAATCCAGTTGCATTAGAAGAGATGAATAAACTACATAATCCATGAAAGAGCAAAACTTAGGGAAACAATCCTGCAGTTGCCAAAGCTAAGATAGACATCCCTTGGGAACATCTGAAAGAATTTGAACGTCTTCAGTAGAAGCTCCTAACATCACTATAGAACGCACTAGAATTTCATTAATATCGATGTATTTGACTTGTCATCGTGTTTATGTAGTATGCACACTAAACAAATCACCCATGTGATCACCACTTTAGAATTTTTTTTTTCGTATACACTGAAATTATAATTATCTATGTTCTATTGCATTGCCAATAACAACGGAGGTGATGGTGGTTTTCATTTTAATTGGGAATTGAAGAGATGAAAAAAGAAAAATAGAGGATAAAACTGCAGGAAAAGTAGGAAGCTGGACTTTCAAAGGGAGGGGAGAAAAGGGGAAAAAGAGCAAGGAGTTTTGCCCGGACTACTGTGACTGACTTGTGAAAGAATTTGGTTAGAAAACTAGCTACAAACACACATGCCACTAATTTGAAAGTGAACGTGTGAGGTTTTTTCTACACCGACTGTAAATTGAGCGATTATCTAAAAGTTAATTTATGGAGGCGTATATTTCTCATAACAAATTGTCTCTGCGAGATATCGAGATTTATTTACCTAAATAAACAAACTAAAATATGGAAAAATGCAACCCGACCTTTTAAAGAGATGCAAAGGGATATGCCCATATCACCAGCAGCGAGGAAAGGAAAAACACTTAAATGACAAAGCATGAGCCCTGCATCATCATATTCATCAAATATCGTGAGAATATCGTGAGGCTCGAGTAAGACTCACATGATTAGATGTAATTAATAAAGCTTATGAGGACTCAGGTGCGAGCAAATCTCATCCTAAAAAAACATAGGAAAAATGACTGCAATGTCGTCCATGAGCTTTTAATTTATTCAATTTTGTATCAGAGCTAATTGTTCGATAAAGTCTTTTTGTTTGCTCAAATGCAAGCGGACATTATTTGATGACATGAATTATCATATTTGAATTGGATTTTCTAAGACGATGATGCCGACATGTGTGATTTTTTTTTCAACCTTTTTAGAAAAGGAAAAAAATAGGGCGTTAACATATGCATTGTTTCGACAAAAACAAAAGAAAAAAATATCCATTTGTTATTTGATGATGTGGATTATTTTATTGTAATGCGAGATAAATATCTTGCTTGGATAATCCTCTCGTATTTCTTTCGATCCACCATTCCAACTTAACGAATTGAGCGCCACGTCAGCAAATTTCGTCAACTTAAACTAATAGAAGGATGACAGTGAACATTTTCATGTAGTTTAGAAACTAATTGAACATTTATTATTAGTTCAGGGATCACGTTGAATAAATTAAAAATTCTGAGATGATATTGCACTTTGAAGTGAAGCCGAAGAATAAAATGTCATTTTTTTCCTAGGAAGAAAAAGGAGGGGAGGAGTACTTGGAAATTGATGGAAAATGGACACGGGGCGTGAAGCCTTTGCATGGCAAGAGAGAAATTAGACCAACCCATTATAGCCACTGATTTGATAGGCCCCATTAATTTTTTTATTATTAATTTTTTTAGAACAGCCTTTGAAAAGTGAAAAGGTACAGCTATGAACTCATGATGCCAACCACCGGCAAGCGCGGGCCTGCTACCGGCTTAAGAATTCTTAATCGGGCTTATATATACAGATTGGGCCTGAATGACGCCGACCCGGGCTTAAATTTTTACATTCAAGATGGGCGGGCTTTGGGGACCTAGCGGCCCGACGTCAGCTGCACTAATCGGAGTGCCCGTTATAACGCTCCAATCTCCGTTTCCAGGTCGTGTTTCTCCTTTCTGCAATTTCTCCACGTCTTGCCTGCATGGGGAGAGCACAGCGATCGTCGAGAGATTCCTTCTCCCTCTAGGCAACAACAGAGCCTTCCGTTCCGTTCGAACTTTGTTTGCATCAAGGTCGATGAAGACGTACGCGGCATTGCTGTTGCTCCTCGCGTCGACCACCTGGCGTTCCCGCGGGGAGTCGTCGACCTGCTTGATGGTGTACGAGGAAGGCGGAGCGCCGGCCGTCTTCCAGTCGCCGAAGATGCCCCAGCTGGAAGTTTCCAAACCACGGTTCCTCCGAGACCGCGCGCCGCCGCCAAGCGCTGCCAGCTGGCGACGCTTCAGGGCCGTCGCAAGTATCAGGAGGACCGCGCCTTCTGCGCGCTCGATGTCCGCGTTCCTTTCCCCGGTAAGGAAGCCGATTTTCCGTAAATGTTGAGGTGTTTCGTGAAGTTGAACTGGTGAACGGTTTCCTTAGCGTCGAACGTCGAACTTCGATTTGTGAGGGTGAGATGGTTTCCGGACTTGCCCCATACCAATCGACGCTAAGCATATGAATTCTCGAGTAATGGACTGGCTCGATTTTTAGTTTTAAGGGCCTGAGACGATGAGCTGCTACTTAGCAAAATTAGAACAATATGTGCTGTTTTTCTCCTGTACTCTGCGCAGATGCTATAGCGAGCCAGCTTGCAAGCTTTACGCTAAGTTCAATTCCTTAGTCTAATTGGTTGGCACTGAGTAAATTTGCAATTCACAAGAACTTATGGCTTGACCTCTAGATTTGCAGAGAGTCTCCTCTGACACATAGGACAATTAACAGAGGAGAATTATGTAATTTTAGGGGAACCTTGGAAAAGGAAAAAGGAATCAATGTTGGGGCGGCGTTTCCTGTATCACTTGGCTTTAGTATGAATTACAATGTAAAGAAATGAAAGTGCCTATCAAGGTACTTCTGAAATAGGAAAAATCAAGGTCCTGTTTCTGGCGTTTCTTCTGTTATCCCTCATGTGAGATAGTTGGTTCTTTTTGGTGGAGTGGACTCCTAGTTATAAGCTACTAGTGAGATGTTCTTTGGATAGCTGTACTTTTTCTTCACAAACCATATTCACTGGTCCAGGCCTTAAATCACAAAACAGGCCATCTACATTAGTACTGGCTGATCAGTGTGAGGTTGAGTACCATTACAATTAGGGGGAGACGGGGCTGTTGCACTTTTTTTCCGTAGTTGTTTTTTTTCCTCATATATGTCCTAGCGTCGGAGGTTCTTCATAATTATACCTTACTCCAACTGGATATAATGTCAACAGCAAGTTTCGTGAGATCCTCTAAACTGGAAGTAATTTTCAGAGGCTTTCGTCCATCTCATATATGTTGGTGTAAATGATGTCCAGTGTCCTCTAAATGGAGATAATTAGTTGCATGCATTAGTTAATGGAGGTCAGGATTTAATCGAAGTACTATGGCACATTGGGTAATCAGCTCTGAACTTGATTAAATACTATTTGTATAGATCGCTCCTCTGACATACAGAATACAATACATTGCTGAAACAGGTAAATCTGGGCTCGAGGAGGTTACTGTTGGAATCATAGCAGTGTTTGACGGACATAATGGAGCAGAAGCTAGTGAGATGGCTTCAAAGCTTTTATTTGAATACTTTCTTTTGCATACTTATTTTCTTTGGATTCAACGTATTCCATTGCGTTGAAGAAGTTTGCTGGAAGACTGGCAGAGAAGGGAGAGCCTGAGGAGGCTTTTCAAGTTCTCAATTGGGCTAAAGAGTTAAGTCAGCGAGAGCCAGATCTCTTCAGGTGGCTTTTTTATTCATGAAATCATTGATCTAATTTTGAAGGACAAATGAATATAGTTAGATGAGAAAATTTTGAATCAATGCGTCTCCAAGCTTTTTCAGGTATTCTTGTTAGGACTTGGACAAATGCTCATGGCATTGGATGACCATGTGGACCTATAATGTGATATCTGTTAAAAAACTTAATCGTTCAGCTGAGCTCCCGGTTTAACGAAGTTAAGAGACCCTTGATACATGTGCTCTTGTGTGCCATCTAGAAAGCTACTTGGCTACCTAATGCCTGCACTTAGTCCGAAATGGGCCTAAGAAGCCTTGCCACTGCTTGTTGAATGCATAAAACCAAGTCATACGTATAGAAGTTTTCAGGGCCGGAATTGAAGGTGAGCACTCGCGCTTCTCCATCTTCAAATTGGGGCTAGGCGAGTTCTATTTCGCCCACCAGATGAGTGATGGGCCTCTCAGGTTTGGCTGCTTGTCACAGCTCATGTCAGATCATGGTTGGACTTTTAAGGATTTGTGGAATCTCTAGAGCACTATTCTTAGTTGTGACTTTTGGCATTATAAGTGAACTATTGGTTGAGTTAGTGTTGTCAATAACTTGACGTAGTTTATTCCATGTCAAGAATGGTATATGAAGTAGTAACAATCATCTATATATGATGAAAATAAGTTACTACCAACTAAGTTGATGAGATAAAATAAGAGAAAAAGGATGCTAGGTGTCTTTCTAGCAAAGAACAGTGGAAGAACCTATTTTTCAGAAGCAAATGTAACAGTTTAAGTCTTCATCAAGTTTTAACTTTACTGATTCAATTGTTAATCTCTTCATCATTTGAAAGAATTACTTCTTCAAAGGCTTACCATTTGCTTGAGGGATGAACGTCTGCTAATGTTTAGTTGGATAATTTTACTATGGTTTCTTTTCACATGTCAATTTCGGAAGCACTTGTTGATCACAGAAAATACTTCTCAACGATTGATTGACCTGGATATTGCACTGTGATTTCAAAATTTATTCTCCAATTGATTTGCAGTTGTGGAACTTTTTAGGATCCGCATGAGCATCTTATCTCATACAGTAGATTTGTGGATCAGGGTATAGGCTGTAGATACATACATTTCTTCTTCTGATGCGCGGTTGGGAAGGCATCTTCCGTGGCACTAGAAGTATGTTTCAGCTAAGACATTTTGAATAGTGCGTTGTGTGGTCTTTTAGCTAAAAACAGATTACTCCTGTACAGTGAAACATTCAAATGTGGATGCTTGTTAAGCAATCTGATCCCAGTTAAATTCCACAAAATGAAGCCGACAGAGCTCTTTCGATGTACTTGATAGAGTAAGATGCGGTGGGAAGATCCCTGTATGAATGCTCGAGGGATATAAAGCACTTGCTTGGCAGCATTCACAACCTTAGCATTTTGACTCTTTTCTTTTCTTCCTTTCTGGGCAAAGATTCGGTGGCCAGAGGTTTTTGCCCCACTTCTTGTGCCATTCCCTCCCTAAACACCATTAATGCAATAACCGGCTATGTTTTAACTCCGAGCCTTTGTGGACTTATATGTGACAATACGTGAGGTATGTGCAGTGTAAGTTTATCATACGCAGTTTTGCTTGTGCCACCGACAGTTGTGTGTTGACAAATTCTTTCGTCCCGAAAGCTGTCAAGTAATCAATGTTTTCACTGTTCCTTGTTCTCTGAGAATATTTTTTAGTTCCCATAAAGCAAAAGACTCCGATGTCTTAGTATCTCAAAACTCTTTCTTTTGTCATTGACTCTGGCTTTCTATCCTTTGACAGATTTAAGGTCTTGTCACCAATGGGCATTGATAATTATCCTACTCACTTGGATGTTTTGAAAGAAGCAATGCTGAGGGCAATTCGGATATTGATGCAAAATTTCAAAGGCACGTCTTTCGAATGTTTGCATGTTTTCAGTGTTTTTTCTGAATCATTTCCGGGTTTTCGCTGACACCCATTCGGTTGAATTATGAAGGAAGCACCCAAATACAATCTCGGCTCTGGATCCACGGCCACAATTGTTCTAACAGTAGATGGCCAATTTTTAGTTGCCATGTTGGGGACTCTAAGGCTTTTTTGTGCTCTGAAAAATTTCAATCCCCTGCAGATGCAAGAGGTGATTTTACGCTTTCATATGCTATCGCATCCTGAGCAATTGTGTGTCCGGTTATGCATGGATTCTCTGCCTGTATACAACTTATACCGTGGTTAACTTATTATTTTAAAATCACCTAACCAATGGGCTTGTTGCAGCTACTTTCTTGAGGTTATACAAGCGGAAAAGACGTGATGGGACTGCTTTATCTTTAAAGGAAAGGGCGGACTTGAAGCTGAATACTTTGTATGGTCTGACCCATCTTTCTGTTCAGGAATTAACTCATGACCATCATCCGGATAGGGATGACGAAAGGTCTCGAGTAGAAGCTTTCGGTGGTCAGGTTCTCGTAGGGGGTGGCGTCGCTCGTGTAAATGGCCAACTTGCTGTTTCACGAGCTATTGGTGATGTAATCCTTAAGGGTAAGCTACTGTTGTATCACTCGTATTTGCCGGTTTTGCGCTCCCTTATCTGTTAATGTCGGAGAGTTCATAACTGAAAGCGTATTTTCTAGTGCTCTTGCTCTCTAAACGTTGAAGTTTATTTGCTATGCGTACAATTGATTGCAGTTCTGGTGTATATCTGTACCGGAGGTTATGGATTGGCGGTCTTTGACCTCCAATGACAGCTTTCTGGTAGCTGCATCTGATGGTGTGTTCGAAAAGCTGAGTCCCACAGGACTTTTT
>JAGVVM010021085.1:0-17797 GCA_019149425.1 Psidium friedrichsthalianum | reverse complement strand
CCACCCACTTCCGGAAGACTACACAAAGAGCATGTTGATACATGAATTACATATTGAAATTGGATTTTCTAAGGACAATGATTCCAACATGTGTGAATTATTTGTTTTTACAAGCCTATTTATAGAAAAAAGGAGAAAAAAAAATAGGGCGTTAACATATGCATTGTTTCGACAAAAACAAAAGAAAAAAAATATCCATTGTTATTTGATGATGTGGATTATTTTATTGTAATGCGAGATAAATATCTTGCTTGGATAATCCTCTCGTATTTCTTTCGATCCACCATTCCAACTTAACGATTGAGCGCCACGTCAGCAAATTCCGTCAACTTAAACTAATAGAAGGATGACAGTGAACATTTCATGTAGTTTAGAAACTAAATTGAACATTTATTATTAGTTCAGGGATCACGTTGAATAAATTAAAAATTCTGAGATGATATTGCACTTTGAAGTGAAGCCGAAGAATAAAATGTCATTTTTTTCCTAGGAAGAAAAGGAGGGGAGGAGTACTTGGAAATTGATGGAAAATGGACACGGGGCGTGAAGCCTTTGCATGGCAAGAGAGAAATTAGACCAACCCATTATAGCCACTGATCGATAGGCCCCATTAATTTTTTTATTATTAATTTTTTTAGAACAGCCTTTGAAAAGTGAAAAGGTACAGCTATGAACTCATGATGCCAACCACCGGCAAGCGCGGGCCTGCTACCGGCTTAAGAATTCTTAATCGGGCTTATATATACAGATTGGGCCTGAATGACCCCGACCCGGGCTTAAATTTTACATTCAAGATGGGCGGGCGGCTTTGGGGGACCTAGCGGCCCGACGTCAGCTGCACTAATCGGAGTGCCCGTTATAACGATCCAATCTCCGTTTCCAGGTCGTGTTTCTCTCCTTTCTGCAAATTCTCCACGTCTTGCCTGCATGGGGAGAGCACAGCGATCGTCGAGAGATTCCTTCTCCCTCTAGGCCAACAACAGAGCCTTCCGTTCCGTTCGAACTTTGTTTGCATCAAGGTCGATGAAGACGTACGCGGCATTGCTGTTGCTCCTCGCGTCGACCACCTGGCGTTCCCGCGGGGAGTCGTCGACCTGCTTGATGGTGGTACGAGGAAGGCGGAGCGCCGGCCGTCTTCCAGTCGCCGAAGTGCCCCAGCTGGAAGTTTCCAAACCACGGTTCCTCCGAGGACACGCGCCGCCGCCGCCAAGCGCTGCCAGCTGGCGACGCTTCGGGGGCCGTCGCAAGTATCAGGAGGACCGCGCCTTCTGCGCGCTCGATGTCCGCGTTCCTTTCCCCGGTAAGGAAGCCGATTTCCGTAAATGTTGAGGTGTTTCGTGAAGTTGAACTGGTGAACGGTTTCCTTAGCGTCGAACGTCGAACTTCGATTTGTGAGGGTGAGATGGTTTCCGGACTTGCCCCATACCAATCGACGCTAAGCATATGAATTCTCGAGTAATGGACTGGCTCGATTTTTAGTTTTAAGGGCCTGAGACGATGAGCTGCTACTTAGCAAAATTAGAACAATATGTGCTGTTTTTCTCCTGTACTCTGCGCAGATGCTATAGCGAGCCAGCTTGCAAGCTTTACGCTAAGTTCAATTCCTTAGTCTAATTGGTTGGCACTGAGTAAATTTGCAATTCACAAGAACTTATGGCCTGACCTCTAGATTTGCAGAGAGTCTCCTCTGACACATAGGACAATTAACAGAGGAGAATTATGTAATTTTAGGGGAACCTTGGAAAAGGAAAAAGGAATCAATGTTGGGGCGGCGTTCCTGTATCACTTGGCTTTAGTATGAATTTCAATGTAAAGAAATGAAAGTGCCTATCAAGGTTCTGAAATAGGAAAAATCAAGGTCCTGTTTCTGGCGTTTTCTTCTGTTATCCCTCATGAGATAGTTGGTTCTTTTTTGGTGGAGTGGACTCCTAGTTATAAGCTACTAGTGAGATGTTCTTTGGATAGCTGTACTTTTTCTTCACAAACCATATTCACTGGTCCAGGCCTTAAATCACAAAACAGGCCATCTACATTAGTACTGGCTGATCAGTGTGAGGTTGAGTACCATTACAATTAGGGGAGACGGGGCTGTTGCACTTTTTTTCCGTAGTTGTTTTTTTTCCTCATATATGTCCTAGCGTCGGAGGTTCTTCATAATTATACCTTACTCCAACTGGATATAATGTCAACAGCAAGTTTCGTGAGATCCTCTAAACTGGAAGTAATTTTCAGAGGCTTTCGTCCATCTCATATGTTTGGTGTAAATGATGTCCAGTGTCCTCTAAATGGAGATAATTAGTTGCATGCATTAGTTAATGGAGGCTGCAGGATTTAATGAAGTACTATGGCACATTGGGTAATCAGCTCTGAACTTGATTAAATACTATTTGTATAGATCGCTCCTCTGACATACAGAATACAATACATTGCTGAAACAGGTAAATCTGGGCTCGAGGAGGTTACTGTTGGAATCATAGCAGTGTTTGACGGACATAATGGAGCAGAAGCTAGTGAGATGGCTTCAAAGCTTTTATTTGAATACTTTCTTTTGCATACTTATTTTCTTTTGGATTCAACGTATTCCATTGCGTTGAAGAAGTTTGCTGGAAGACTGGCAGAGAAGGGAGAGCCTGAGGAGGCTTTTCAAGTTCTCAATTGGGCTAAAGAGTTAAGTCAGCGAGAGCCAGATCTCTTCAGGTGGCTTTTTTGTTCATGAAATCATTGATCTAATTTTGAAGGAAAAATGAATATAGTTAGAATGAGAAAATTTTTTGAATCAATGCGTCTCCAAGCTTTTTCAGGTATTCTTGTTAGGACTTGGACAAATGCTCATGGCATTGGATGACCATGTGGACCTATAATGTGATATCTGTTAAAAACTTAATCGTTCAGCTGAGCTCCCGGTTTAACGAAGTTAAGAGACCCTTGATACATGTGCTGTTGTGTGCCATCTAGAAAGCTACTTGGCTAGCTAATGCCTGCACTTAGTCCGAAATGGGCCTAAGAAGCCTTGCCACTGCTTGTTGAATGCATAAAACCAAGTCATACGTATAGAAGTTTTCAGGGCCGGAATTGAAGGTGAGCACTCGCGCTTCTCCATCTTCAAATTGGGGCTAGGCGAGTTCTATTTCGCCCACCAGATGAGTGATGGGCCTCTCAGGTTTGGCTGCTTGTCACAACCTCATGTCAGATCATGGTTGGACTTTTAAGGATTCATGGAATCTCTAGAGCACTATTCTTAGTTGTGACTTTTGGCATTATAAGTGAACTATTGGTTGAGTTAGTGTTGTCAAATAACTTGACGTAGTTTATTCCATGTCAAGAATGGTATATGAAATAGTAACAATCATCTATATATGATGAAAATAAGTTACTACCAACTAAGTTGATGAGATAAAATAAGAGAAAAAGGATGCTAGGTGTCTTTCTAGCAAAGAACAGTGGAAGAACCTATTTTTCAGAAGCAAATGTAACAGTTTAAGTCTTCATCAAGTTTTAACTTTACTGATTCAATTGTTAATCTCTTCATCATTTGAAAGAATTACTTCTTCAAAGGCTTACCATTTGCTTGAGGGATGAACGTCTGCTAATGTTTAGTTGGATATTTTACTATGGTTTCTTTTCACATGTCAATTTCGGAAGCACTTGTTGATCACAGAAAATACTTCTCAACGATTGATTGACCTGGATATTGCACTGTGGATTTCAAAATTATTCTCCAATTGATTTGCAGTGTGGAACTTTTTAGGATCCGCATGAGCATCTTATCTCAGTACAGTAGATTTGTGGATCAGGGTATAGGGCTGTAGATACCATACATTTCTTCTTCTGATGCCGCGGTTGGGAAGGCATCTTCCGTGGCACTAGAAGTATGTTTCAGCTAAGACATTTTGAATAGTGCGTTGTGTGGTCTTTTAGCTAAAAACAGATTACTCCTGTACAGTGAAACATTCAAATGTGGATGCTTGTTAAGCAATCTGATCCCAGTTAAATTCCACAAAATGAAGCCGACAGAGCTCTTTCGATGTACTTGATAGAGTAAGATGCGGTGGGAAGATCCCTGTATGAATGCTCGAGGGATATAAAGCACTTGCTTGGCAGCATTCACAACCTTAGCATTTTGACTCTTTTCTTTTCTTCCTTTCTTGGGCAAAGATTCGGTGGCCAGAGGTTTTTGCCCCACTTCTTGTGCCATTCCCTCCCTAAACACCATTAATGCAATAACCGGCTATGTTTTAACTCCGAGCCTTTGTGGACTTATATGTGACAATACGTGAGGTATGTGCAGTGTAAGTTTATCATACGCAGTTTTGCTTGTGCCACCGACAGTTGTGTGTTGACAAATTCTTTCGTCCCGGAAAGCTGTCAAGTAATCAATGTTTTCACTGTTCCTTGGTTCTCTGAGAATATTTGTTTAGTTCCCATAAAGCAAAAGACTCCGATGTCTTAGTATCTCAAAACTCTTTCTTTTGTCATTGACTCTGGCTTTCTATCCTTTGACAGATTTAAGGTCTTGTCACCAATGGGCATTGATAATTATCCTACTCACTTGGATGTTTTGAAAGAAGCAATGCTGAGGGCAATTCGGGATATTGATGCAAATTTTCAAAGGCACGTCTTTCGAATGTTTGCATGTTTCAGTGTTTTTTCTGAATCATTTCCGGGTTTTCGCTGACACCCATTCGGTTGAATTATGAAGGAAGCACCCAAATACAATCTCGGCTCTGGATCCACGGCCACAATTGTTCTAACAGTAGATGGCCAATTTTTAGTTGCCAATGTTGGGGACTCTAAGGCTTTTTTGTGCTCTGAAAAATTTCAATCCCCTGCAGATGCAAGAGGTGATTTTACGCTTTCATATGCTATCGCATCCTGAGCAATTGTGTGTCCGGTTATGCATGGATTCTCTGCCTGTATACAACGTATACCGTGGTTAACTTATTATTTTAAAAATCACCTAACCAATGGGCTTGTTGCAGCTACTTTCTTGAGGTTATACAAGCGGAAAAGACGTGATGGGACTGCTTTATCTTTAAAGGAAAGGGCGGACTTGAAGCTGAATACTTTGTATGGTCTGACCCATCTTTCTGTTCAGGAATTAACTCATGACCATCATCCGGATAGGGATGACGAAAGGTCTCGAGTAGAAGCTTTCGGTGGTCAGGTTCTCGTAGGGGGTGGCGTCGCTCGTGTAAATGGCCAACTTGCTGTTTCACGAGCTATTGGTGATGTAATCCTTAAGAGGTAAGCTACTGTTGTATCACTCGTATTTGCCGGTTTTGCGCTCCCTTATCTGTTAATGTCGGAGAGTTCATAACTGAAAGCGTATTTTCTAGTGCTCTTGCTCTCTAAACGTTGAAGTTTATTTGCTATGCGTACAATTGATTGCAGTTCTGGTGTAATATCTGTACCGGAGGTTATGGATTGGCGGTCTTTGACCTCCAATGACAGCTTTCTGGTAGCTGCATCTGATGGTGTGTTCGAAAAGCTGAGTCCACAGGACGTTTGTGATATATTGTGGGAAGCAAAGAGCAACAACACCGCAGGATCAGAGATATCTTCTTCATGTTCAAATTCGTTAGCTGATTGTATAGTGAATACTGCCTTTGAGAAGGGCAGTATGGATAATATGGCTGCCATTGTTGTCCCTCTGCAGTCTACTGATTTATCTCAAAACCTGCAAAGTAAAAGTCTTGGTGAATGGCCACATATGCTTGCAACTCTGGGGGAGGATAAGTATGCATATGAGCAATCAGGTGATTTCCTCTGCTCACAAAGTGTTATTTTACTGCTCTCATGTGTGGTTTGCATGCTTACATAATTTCTTGAGATAACCAACCTGATAGTTCAAGGTTATTCCCTTTTTTCCAGTTTCAAATATGCTATTGTCACTTGCAAATTTTTATCCAGTGGGGCTCTGTAGAAAATGTAACTGGCAGTAGGTGATTGACCACGTCTGATGTCGGTTTAGTCGCTCATAAGTTGTGCATATCATAATTGGTCAAGATTCTGCCTGCCAGTGGCAGATTTTTAATTGAATTACGGTCTCATAAATATAGGAGCATTCGGTGGTTAAGAGCATGAATAAAGCTTTTATGCTAGCTCAATACTGCACTTAGGTTTGCCGTTGAAGGCTTTACATGTTGCGTGCAGGGTGGGCAGAGACGACTTTCTGTTTGACATGATTGTTCTGTTCAATTAGAAATTTCTGTCTAAACTAGTGACGATGGATCGTTAGACTGCGTATGCTTCTTTCTGAAAGTATTCTTCCTTTAAAGTGAGATAGCGTAAGGTACTGATTTGGTTCTTAGTAGGACCGGCCAGTTGGACTGGGAGTGTAGCATTTTTTGATCTCTTATCCTTCACTTTTTAAGTTTTGGCCACTTACAGATTTTGATCACATTTTTCCTCGAGTTTTCCTTTTGCACATGGCCATTTTAGTGAACTGCCGCTAGAGGATACTACTCTTTTATTTATGCATGCTTGCCTTCATTGCTTCAAGCGGTACTTATGCTTAATGGGATACATGTTATGTTAGATAGAACTTCAACAAGTTGGAGGATTGCAGTTTTGGTCATTTATTTGCCAATCTTTAATCTGTTACACTATGCTTAGTAAGTATTTTGGGAGAAGAAAATTATTTTCCTTAGACTTGTCTGGAAGAATAGATGTGGGGTGAAGCAAATCTGGAGAAATATATTTTTCTATGTTAAAGATGAAATGTAAGAGGAAAGAGAAACATGTGTAAGGAAAAATGACAATTTTTGAACATAATGGATTAACAGAGCAGGTTCTATCCTTGTGAGCGAATATAACCTAACAAGTTGAAGGAGAAAGATGGGTGAATCAAGGTGCTAAAGTGGGCAGTGACTATGGGTATGAGATTGGAGCCACACTGGGCTCCTTTTTTTGAAGTTGCAGATCTGTCGGAAGATAAAGGGGATTTTGGTAAAAGTAATATAAGGATATCCACGGTTTATTATCAAGGCTGGTAGTGTACAATCCTCGATAAAATCTTCGCCTTTTTTTCCTATATTCTTAATCTGCACTTTCTTTCTCCATCTATTCCACATTTCCATACAAATTAGGTTTTGCCTGTGGAACCTCTGCCCTGTGGTGCTCTTTTCTACTTCCTTTCTCTCTTCCCCTCATCCACCGAAACCCCCCCCCCCCCCTTTCAACCCCCCAACAACCCCAAAAATAAAACAAAATAAAATAAAATAGAAAAGCCCCCAAAAGGGGCGGTCTTTCCTTTTGTCTGCATATAAAAGGAATTCATGCGTGTGCATTTTTAGTGAACTGAATTCAGTCATGTTTATTTGCTGCCTCCTTTTTCCTCTTTTGCCGTTCTTTTATTTCAGTCAAGTTCCTCATTGAGCATCCTCCAATTCATTCTTTTTGTTCCTGCTTGATACCCTTGTTTATGCTAATAATTAAACATTTCTCAACCGTTCTTCCTCCCTTCTTCTTTTGTCAGGAGTGGACATGATATCTGAGATCATTCACTTGCAGAATGCTTATCCAGTTATGGCCAAATTTGAAAGTCTACTGGTAAGCAGAAAAAGAATTATATTTTGCGCTTGTTTTCATATGGTGATGTCGTATGACAAATCTTCAGTTTTATGTTCATTTTCTATTTATGAAAAACGTCAAATCTGCCAATTTCTCAGCACATGATCCTAATGATTAGCTATTTGTTATGTTACTTTGAGATGATGGTCTATTGGGTTATAATTATTCTGGGGATTTCTGCAATACCGTGGATCTATGAAAGGAAGAACTGTTGTGAACAATGTGACCTCTGATAGCTGGACTTCCAATTTTACTTAGGCCTTGTATATTGCTTTCTCACTCTGATCAAGAAATTACTACCAAACAAGATGGGAAGGTTACCATGATTTATCTGGACCTACTCCCCTTTGGAAAAATTGGCCATCGTTCCATGCGGTCAAGTAATTTCTTTTCGATGTCTTTAGTAACCACCATCCTACCATTGCTTAGTAATCCCTTTTAAGGATATAATGAGCACGGTGCAAGAAGTTGTGAATTCACATGGGCTTCTCTTATCCGATGGTGGAGGTGAAGTGTTTAAGCATTGGACGGTCAACGAATACCGTGGACCTTTTATTTTTGCTGTTATATTGTCAAGCACTCAAGGCACTGTAGAAATGGCCTATTTTATAGGTAGACTGTTAAACAGATGTTACGTTTTAATGCTTAGTACCCGGAAATCTTGCTTGCAAAAGAAATTACTTGACACAGCATATGCCATATTTATTTGCACCTTGGAAAAAACTAACTATAACCTTGGAAAAAACTACTACTTAAGTATTTTATGCCTTTTTTTTTTTTTTTACATATAGCCGATGGTTGTTTGCTTCTTGTCTTCCAGGTTGAGATACCTGAGCCTCTTAGTGAAATTATGGACTCCACATCTCAGGCTAGGAATGATGACCGGAAGGACAGTTCATTTGACCTTCCTCAAGCTCTACCTGATGCCCTTAGCAAACAAAGTGGTTAGTGAAGTTTCTTCACTCCAACCTTTTGCACTTAAGCTCATAGTAGTGGTTCTGCATTGGATGTGTAATTTCGTAGTTGTCATTCTTAAAGAATTCTTTAATACAATTTCTCAATGAACTTGTTCTGGTTTAGAAGAACATTATTTCCTTCATATGCAATTTTCCTTTTGATTTGACTGTTTGGAAGATAACGTATGCTGCTGTTTACTTCTGGAACGTATGTGATGGGGCATATCTACGGTGAGTGTATGTGGATGAGCACGTCAAAACAATACTTTTGTGCAAAGTAAGAGAAAAAGTTAGGTTTTGTACCTTTATAATTGTTTCTGCTTATAGATTCTAGCTATCTTACATGTAGCTCTACTCTTGTGATATCTTTCTATTTTTCATTAGGTCGAACGCTGAATCATATGGTGACCAGTGTCCATGGTTGCATTCTGGAATGACTGTTAGTTCAGTGCAAGGTCAATGCATAAATCCCAAAAGCTTTGCCTTCCTCGGTTTGCTTGAATCGACTTCGTCCCATGATACGGATGCATCAAACGAGCACACAGTGCCCAACTCTAGGTACTTTTGATTGCTTTGAGAGTTTTTCATTGGCTTATTTATATAGCCTTAGCATCCTTCATTCCTATTTATACGCCAAAAGCCATCGTTTGTGCAGTCAGTACTCTTATGTGATGCCCTTTTTCCAGTCCGTGGAACTTTTGACTTTCATTTTGAATGGTTCCAAGGTTTTGAGATAAGGAGTTTTTCTGGACTACAGCGTAAAATTATTGGTGCCGTTGCAAATATGAAGAATGCAGTGTGATGTGATGAGAAACATGTAGGAACAAAATATAGGGTCTCTATGGGTAGTGGCTATTAATTATCACACCGAGTACTCCAATTCAGTGTCTACTATCAGTCTGAGCCAGAGTGTGGGACGCATGACTTTTGGTAAATTAATATTTATTAAATACCAATATGTGAGAGATGGAAAGTTCATATGGTACGATGAAGGAGTTGTTGCAAATTTTTATGGAAAGTCTATTTGTCTGACTTTCACAGAATATTTACCTCTGAAGTGGCAATTCCCCAGAGAACAAACTCAGTCACAGACAATTTAAGTTCAGGTGCAGAAATTTTCTTCGAACGTAAGCAGAGATTGTGTCGACGCAGAATTTGCTCCACGTCACATATATTGTATTAGAGCTGTTAGAATTTTTGAATATTAAATCACTCTTTTATTTAGCTTAATTTTTTATATTAGTTTGTAGTGGTTCCACAAAATTCTCATGGTATTAGAGTAGGAGACCTCAGATCAAATCTTTGGAGGTGTCTATTTGCCGTCCCCATTTTATATATCCACACTTTCATCTTAGACCTAGGTTTAGCTTACGCATGAGGCGGAATATCCATACTTTTGTCTTAGACCTAAGTTTACTTTACACACGAGGGGATATTTAAATATTTAAATATTTGCCACTTCTTCATTTAATAACTTAAGCTTTTAGAACAATTGGCATGGTTTAATAGAATTTTACAATAACCATCACATGAAGCCAGGCAGCTGCTGACTTGGTCAACCGCCCTTTTAAATGATGCCTTCATCCGTATAATCAAAGTATGACCAAAGTATGACCGGGCAATACTTTAGTAAGACCACAAGAAAGATGAAAGGAACTGGAGGACATTTCCATTTTGTCTAGCTTAGACTGTGGCACATCTCTTTTGACAAATTGCATTAAATAATTGGTTGCGGATGGTTTTATTTCTTCTAATACCCACTTAAAAAAAGGCCATCTCTCTTTCTCTTTCTCAAGTAATTTACCTATGTTCTGAAGTCGATGCAAAGTCGTCGTTAAGTTCATAGATTATAGATACGTCCGACCATGGCAGTGCTCAAAAAGAAGTTACTTTCTGAAACTCTTTTCAAGCATCCTTGCTTTGTTTTTTAACTTAAAAAAAAATTGGGAGAAACATTGTTTCGATCTTCTCTGATGTCTTCTTTTCCTAAATGAGATTTATAAATTGGTCAGTAAGAGCTTCATTAAGTCCAGGGCATCAGTTAAGATATGGTCGGCATAAATTTTAAATAGTGAATCTTATTGAGTGTAACACGGGATCTGGAATAGCTTTCCAGTTCTGGCAAAATCTGCACGAGTTTATTCGTGACCTGTACAGGTGACAAGATTGCTAGCTTTCGAGCATCATCCCTTTCCCTGTTTTGAGGCATTCCTTGTGATGATAACGGTTCTTATTTCGTCTGAAACTAATTTTTGGAGCAGACTCTGACATATTTTCACGGTGTAGATATGTCCTTGAAAAGAGGTTTGGGCGAGGATCATTCGGTGAAGCATGGTTGGCTTTTCACGGGATTGTTGTGAGAAAGCAATTGCTTTGACTGGAGTCAGAAATTGAAGAATGTTTACTCTGATGCTACAATGTCTTGGTCATCTAGCGGACAATTTTTTAATAGCTCATCAACTAACAACTGCGGCTCTGCTGCGGATGACTTGTTCATTTTAAAGCGCATAATGGTAATGATTTTGGCCTGCAGTTATCAAGTTTTACTGGATACTTTAAATGCATGGACGCTTAGAAACTTTAATATGTGATTTAAAGTCTTGTGAGACTTTAAGAGAAAACTACATTGTTGAGTTCTATATGATACCCTTTGATTCCTGAGCAGGTAGAGAAAGGCCTTGCCGTATACTTAAGCGGACTACGGGAGAAGTATTTTGCGAAGTCTTTCTCAATGCATCTAAGCCCCTTGAAGACATTTCAAGGGGAGCAGAGGACATTATTTCCAAAGAGTCAGAGTCAAGATTTTCTGAAAAGTCAGAAATTATTACATCAGCTGCTCATAAGATACAGAAATCAAGGACCTTGGTTAGTGGTTTGCCAAACAGATTTAGTCAGAGAAGGGACTTTTGTGAAGAAGGATTGGACCATATTGCTAGATATGTAGAGTCATTTGAGTCACGCTCCAAAGGTTGTGGCTTGTGTTCCGTCACGAAGGCGTTTCCTTGTCAAAGCTTCTATACACTGTCGGGGAAGTAGAAGGGAGAGGTGATGGTGGGATTGAAGGCAGAAAACATGCTCAGGTGTTGCGTCCATCAAAATGGTGGCACTGGTTGAAAACTACAGAAGCGGGACAAAAGGATATGTGCAACCTCATATGGCAATTGGTATGCCTGATGTAAACTCTTTGTGCATCGATACTGAGCCGTTGGTCAGTCGGTCAACCTCTGTTTGGACCCGTAATGCTGTGGATATATTAGGCAGTTACTTAGCTAAGTACCAAGGCACATCATCCCTCTTGACTATACTGAATCCAATATCCATCAGCTAATAGCTAAAGCTTTTTACTATGATTGGTCTCGAGAAACTTATGGAGAAAAGAACATTGGAATTTAGTTTAAGTCACACTCACACCCTTATTCGAAAGCCACTTGTCTGATTCTCCAAAAGTATAATGCCCGGATTGCTCAATTTTAATGTGGTTCTATTCTTGCTGAAAATATATGTAGAGTCAATTGCATTCACCTAAAACTGAGCCTTTAACTGCGGTCCGCTTTTAAGATCTGAACTCTCGATTGGAAAGTTGTCAAAATAGGGGGTGCACGATTATTTTAGGTCTTCCATATGTATATATGCTGGGTACATCTTGTAATTGGGGTTCTGATCCTTTGGTTGTAGAGGTTACTTACGTAGGTGGGTCATTTCAATCGCAGGAATTTTTTAGGCCCGAAAAAATTGAAAAACTTCAACTGATATTTACAATCCCCGTGATTTGTCATTTTCTTTCGTTGGGATAGCATTGATTGTCGCTTTTGGGATGCATTACTGAAACATCTTTGCCTTTCGATGCTCAGTTGTTGGCGCTCAAAGCCTGCCATGACGTAATATCACTCACAGGGATATTAAACCCGGTAAGGATATACAATCTGTCGCAATATAGACCTATCTAGTGAAATGATGTGAAAATTATTGGCCGTGGACATATCTTCTTTGTGTCACTGATGTGCTTCATCTATGACAGAATTAGTAAATTGATAATGTATGTTGGTTGTCGAAGCAGTTCATTAACCAGCTACAACAATTTCTGGTTGATTGCTTCTTTGTCATGCATGAGCTCTAGGAAACCTAATGAAGATCACCATTTCTCCTTAACACTGGAGTTGGTTGTTACATAGCATCTTAACACGACCATGTCCTTCTTTTGCACTTGTTTAATTTGCTTCATAAGTATCTGAGTCAAGTCAGTAGTGTTATAATCTCAGAACCAACATACTTAACCTATGAATACTTTTTAGGAGCGCATTCTTAGGTGCATGTGCAACAATCCTTCTCATGATACCTATAGGTGGTAGGGAGTGCGAGAATCCTTCTCATGATAGCTTTAGTTGGTAGGGAGATACACTTCAGGTCATGCTTATACAATGGATTCATATTTTTTTCTTTTTCTTCTTGTAGAGAACATGGTGATATGCTTGAGGATCAGGAAACTGGGAGATGTCTGAGAGGAACTCCATATGGAGACAAGAATTATAACAGGCAAAATGTATTCTGAACTTTTTGTTAGGGAAATCTACTGCTAATTTTCTGGTGTTAGTGATTATCTGGTTGTCTAGAATTCAGCATTGAACTGTGAAGGCATTGGATTTTCTCTTCTTACAGCTGCTTCAAGCTCTTATATCTGCCAATGTATATATCTCTACAATAGTTAATTGAAATTACCATGCATTCTATGGCATGGAGTCTACTTCTAGGCTTTAACAAAGATTTTTGCCATTCCATTTCTCGATGCTTCCCTTTTTGGCCTTTTTTGTTCCGCTGTCATTTAATATTTGGCTACTGCTCTGGATAAATTATGCGTTTTTGGCTTGTGAGACCACTGAAACCTGAAATATCAGTTTTCATTTTCAGGCATAAATTATGCACCTGACTACTGGTGGAGGGATAGATTAATTGGATCTTAATATTGACAATGTTGGAGCCGTTTCGCATGTTTAACTTTATACTCCTTTTTCGTTTGCATCCTTCTTGCCACTTCTTATTAGTTAGTCTGGGAGTCTTCGAATTTTCAACAAAATCTGTTGATTATCTTACAAATCCTTTGCTATTCTGGTTCTTCTTGAAGTCATTTAATTTGGCTCTTGTAAGTCCAACTTCTGGATGAAGTGAAATTTCCATCTTCCAAAGGTTAGATCAGCTGCTTCTCTTGGTTTTCACTTATGTCGCTTGGAGTGAGGCAGCGAGCTGCAGTGCGCGCATGGCAACACTTCTGCTTTAGAAATCAACTTTTGGCCAGAAGTTGATTTTTCTACTTCTGGAGAGAAGTGAATTATTTTACTTCTTTAAGTGGCTCCAAAACTACTTCCAGAGCCAAAAAAAAAAATGCTTCAGAAGTAAAAAAATGAAGTTGCATAACCAAATGGATTTTTGCTCCAGAAGAGGTGTAACCAAACGGACTTTTCTCTAGAAGCATTCTGGAGCAGAAATTCTACTCCAGAAGTGCTGTCATGCGCGCCCTTAAATGCTTATGTGGGAACAATTTTTTTTTCCTAACTCTGCCTTTTCATATATCTCATGACATTTCATTGATGCTTTTGTAATCCTGTGTCAGGCGCATTATTGACTTTGGGAGTGCAATAAATCAATTCACTCTGAAGCATCTGTACGGATCAGCCGGCCCTTCAAGGTATTGCAGTAGTAAAAGAAACTGATCTTTCTGTAACTTTCAGAACAAGAGCTTTATTTGTTGCAAAACTGCTAAACCTATCCTCTATAAAGTTGTCATCTTCGTCGTGTGATTTTTATTCTCTTTTTATGTATTTGATGCCTCTCCAGAGCTGAACAAACTACAGAATATACACCTCCTGAAGCCTTGCTAAATGAAACATGGTATCACGGATCAACTACGGTGAAGTGAGCATTCCTTAGATTGAAGATTGTTGTTTTCTCTGTAGAGATATGTGTGTGTGTGTTCATACGTACGTACGTATATTAGTTAATCTCCAATACTTCGTTGATAACAGGTATGATATGTGGAGTGTTGGTGTGGTCATGTTAGAGTTAATTCTAGGGTCACCAGATGTTTTTCAAATCAGGGCTTTAACCCGTACTCTTTTGGATCAACATCTTGAGGGATGGAGTGAAGGTGTAAAGCAATTGGTATATAGGTAAGTCTGCATCTTTCTTCATGTATTATGATTTCTCTTGTGTCATTTTGAATACGAAATTTATCTCATAAATATATAACTAATAGAATAATTTGTTTTTGGTCAATAGAAAGAGAATGCTTGGGGAGAAATTACCAAATCAGTCGTATATCTACTGTACTGCTGCCTATTCAGTCTTTAAATTTCCAATTTTATCAATTTAGTCCTCATATTTTTTATGATTTTTCAATGTAAAACGACAAGGACAACAGAGTCTGTTCAAGACCACAATGACAAATTCCTTTTGACTGTTCTTTGCCTTTTTTGTAAAAAAGTGAAGACTCCCGACACCACACAATTGGGGCAGCACTTGTCATTTTCCTGCGGAATCTTGGGGAAATGTGATGGAATTGTGGTTTGAAGTGAGGAAATGAGGATTCTGATGGAAACTATGAGAAAATTGGGTGGAATTGGCGATGGACGAAGGCCTCAGGCAAAATGGGGGAGTCGATTGGGGCCGATTTGAGGGAAATGGGGGAGAAATTAGGACCATCCACGGGAATTTGAGATTGCGAATCGGGGGAAAGGGGGCTTCTTTTTTTTTTTTATAAATTAATCGCTTCATTTCTATTAACGATGGTTCACATCAAATGCCTTTGATCGGACATGTAGGATGACTTTCATTGATTTTACCTTGAGGTCAACATTTTTTGGCCTAAATTGGTAGGAAGGACTAAATTGAAAAATTATCAAAAGATTTAGGACTGAACTGACTAAATTGGAAAACTTAGGACCGAACTGGCGACGGGTTTAGGATTGATTTGATAATTTTCCTGAATGCTTGGATTGTCTCCGTAAAAATGGATGTATAGCTTGCATTCCACTATATGCAATGAAAGGGTTGTGGAAAACATAGATCGACATGGTTGTTGACTGTTGAGTGCCCAATACTGGCACATTTAAGTGCAAGCATTTAAAATCAGAAAGAACCAACTGAAACATCATCTGTTTGGTAAAGTTTTGTGCCATGATGTGTTTGAAGATGTTTTCTAAAGATTGTTTTTTTCTCTTTTCTGTTCATGTGTCAGACTTCAATCACTTATGGAGATGTGCATCTTGATGCCAGGTAGTTCTGTGAAAAATCGATTTGGTGGTTCAATGTACAAGGTAACCTCCAACACTCTGATTTTTGACAGGTCGAGACACTGGAGTGTCTTTTGCACAACCTGCCATTGTTTTGTGGGCATATACTTGTTACTTAATTTATTTTGGACCTGCCAGAAAAAGTCACTTGTCTCAAAATTCAATTCAGTTAACTTTACTCCCAAACTTTCTAATGAATGAGTAAAAGAGACACTGAACTTTTAAAATGATTTCAAAACGGTGTCTTAACTAGGGTGATCTCCTGTTATTTATGATTATTTGTCAAGTTACTAGATATCAGCACTTCTTGGTGGTTTTTATGTCGAAGTTTATTAACAATCATTTCCTACTTTGAGACGCAGAGTGGAGTTTCACTGGCTCCCTGGAAATGTTCGGAAGAGTTTTTCTTACATCAAATAAAGAGCAGAGATCTTCTTAAGATCGGGTATGTTTCCTGATATCTTACATGTCATGTATGCTTTCAAAGTCACGTTGCCGTTGTGCAATGCTTGCTTGTTCTCTTTCAAGTCTTGCTAGATCATGACAGCATTTACTTAAAAAAATGTTGCAGCTTTCCAGACGTTCAGGCTGTGCGATTGGTCCGCCATCTCTTACTGTGGGATCCAGTTAAGTTTTTCATTGTGCAAACGATTATCTTTAGTATTTCCTCTCAAAGAATGTTTCGCTTGAGATAGACTGGTGGATTCTGCATATAAAAGGTGGCTTTCGATTAGATACAACCTGATGGGAAGTGCAATTCAGTTTTAAGAAATATATAATTTCCAATTGAATGCTTGTGGAATTTTTATTCTCAAGGATATGCTGGTGTGTCTTCTGTAAATAAGGAGCATTTGCATAGATTACAATGGGTTGAATCAGCTGAAAAACCTAGAAGACTCCTGGGAAAAGTTGCTTTAAGTCTCATAGGCAAACAGCAGCTCAGATATTCGCAAGTATCTTGTAGCATCTCTTTTATGGCTTTTATGTGAGGTCCTCAACAAGTACCTTGGAAAAAGTTTCACTCCATAGCCAGAAAAGAGGAAACTTGGATGTTTCCACTGGCCCTGTTCTTGCTTTTATATGAGTTTCCTGTTCATTGGCTTGCTTTAAAGAATATCTGAAACGGGAGAAAATTTCATAACTTTGCGAACCATTTTGTAAGCATTATGGATTTTGGCTTCTAATGCAAAGTTTTGGGACTCAGTGTGAGTCCTGATTTTCTAAATTGGTTAGTATACCCGTTGTCCCTTTACATTCATTACTTTTACGGAAAAAAAATAATACGATTTTTTTTCCTGAAACTAGCACCAGAAGTCCAAAAGTTATGTCAATATGCGCTCTTGGCATCCAGTGCAGTTGACCTGATCATGTAGGAAACACGCAACACTTAAAATGTATCAGGATTTTTTTTTTTTCCCAGATCAAACATGCACTTTCAAAATACTCATCATACTGAAACTTTACTCTTTCTCTAAGCACTTCCAATTGTTTGATTGAAATCAGAAGATCACTTATAAGTTAAATTCCTACTGCCGGGCATACATTAAAATACACATTGAATTGCAGGATGACCGTTTCAGTGTTGATGAAGCTCTGCAACATCCTTACTTCGAGACTCTGCGCAAGACATGAATTATGGTAAGAATTGAACATCTGAAATATGAACTTATGGGCTCCTGTTATCAGAGGAGTACGGAGTACCCTCTTGGTCCACTGATTCAACATGCAAGCAATGTGCCCAGCAAAAATTAATATCGGGAAATATGCATACTGATGACAATCTGCTTCACCATTCAATTTTTGTTCACTGCTTTCTACCCGTAGCATGTGATCATTCATTGTTAAGACGTACGGAACATTTCAGTAGCGAAATCCCTTTGCAGCTGCAGAAGGAGATAGACGTGTGCGGATGTCATGGTAAGGCAAGGCAAACAGTTTCCAGCAACTTCCGGCATACGTCAGTCGACTTCCTCACTTTCTGCTTAT
>JAGVVM010021084.1:0-10033 GCA_019149425.1 Psidium friedrichsthalianum | reverse complement strand
TTCAAAGGCCCTGCCATGGACCGTTAATATCACTCACAGGGATATTAAACCCGGTAAGGATATACAATCTGTCGCAATATAGACCTATCTAGTAAAATGATGTGAAAATTTTATGGCCGTGGACATATCTTCTTTGTGTCACTGATGTGCTTCATTTATGATGGAATTATTAAATTGATGACGTATGTTGGTTGTCAAAGCAGTTCATAACCAGCTACAACAATTTCTGGTTGATTGCTTCTTTGTCATGCATGAGCTCTAGGAAACTTAATGAAGACTCACCATTTCTCCTTAAACACTGGAGTTGGCTGTTACATAGCATCTTAACACGACCATGTCCTTCTTTTGCACTTGTTTAATTTGCTTCATAAGTATCCGAGTCAAGTCAGTAGTGTTTATAATCTCAGAACCAACATACTTAACCTATGAATACTTTTTAGGAGCGCATTCTTAGGTGCAACAATCCTTCTCAGGATACCTATAGGTGGTAGGGAGTGCGAGAATCCTTCTCATGATAGCTTTAGTTGATAGGGAGATGCATCACTTCAGATCATGCTTATACAATGGATTCATATTTTTTTCTTTTTCTTCTTGTAGAGAACATGGTGATATGCTTTGAGGATCAGGAAACTGGGAGATGTCTGAGAGGAACTCCATATGGAGACAAGAATTATAACAGCAAAATGTATTCTGAACTTTTTGTTAGGGAAATCTACTGCTAATTTTCTGGTGTTAGTGATTATCTGGTTGTCTAGAATTCAGCATTGAACTGTGAAGGCATTGGATTTTCTCTTCTTACAGCTGCTTCAAGCTCTTATATCTGCCAATGTATATATCTCTACAATAGTTAATTGAAATTACCATGCATTCTATGGCATGGAGTCTACTTCTAGGCTTTAACAAAGATTTTTGCCATTCCATTTCTCGATGCTTCCCTTTTTGGCCTTTTTTGTTCCGCTGTCATTTAATATTTGGCTACTGCTCTGGATAAATTATGCGTTTTTGGCTTGTGAGACCACTGAAACCTGAAATATCAGTTTTCATTTTCAGGCATAAATTATGCACCTGACTACTGGTGGAGGGATAGATTAATTGGATCTTAATATTGACAATGTTGGAGCCGTTTCGCATGTTTAACTTTATACTCCTTTTTCGTTTGCATCCTTCTTGCCACTTCTTATTAGTTAGTCTGGGAGTCTTCGAATTTTCAACAAAATCTGTTGATTATCTTACAAATCCTTTGCTATTCTGGTTCTTCTTGAAGTCATTTAATTTGGCTCTTGTAAGTCCAACTTCTGGATGAAGTGAAATTTCCATCTTCCAAAGGTTAGATCAGCTGCTTCTCTTGGTTTTCACTTATGTCGCTTGGAGTGAGGCAGCGAGCTGCAGTGCGCGCATGGCAACACTTCTGCTTTAGAAATCAACTTTTGGCCAGAAGTTGATTTTTCTACTTCTGGAGAGAAGTGAATTATTTTACTTCTTTAAGTGGCTCCAAAACTACTTCCAGAGCCAAAAAAAAAAATGCTTCAGAAGTAAAAAAATGAAGTTGCATAACCAAATGGATTTTTGCTCCAGAAGAGGTGTAACCAAACGGACTTTTCTCTAGAAGCATTCTGGAGCAGAAATTCTACTCCAGAAGTGCTGTCATGCGCGCCCTTAAATGCTTATGTGGGAACAATTTTTTTTTCCTAACTCTGCCTTTTCATATATCTCATGACATTTCATTGATGCTTTTGTAATCCTGTGTCAGGCGCATTATTGACTTTGGGAGTGCAATAAATCAATTCACTCTGAAGCATCTGTACGGATCAGCCGGCCCTTCAAGGTATTGCAGTAGTAAAAGAAACTGATCTTTCTGTAACTTTCAGAACAAGAGCTTTATTTGTTGCAAAACTGCTAAACCTATCCTCTATAAAGTTGTCATCTTCGTCGTGTGATTTTTATTCTCTTTTTATGTATTTGATGCCTCTCCAGAGCTGAACAAACTACAGAATATACACCTCCTGAAGCCTTGCTAAATGAAACATGGTATCACGGATCAACTACGGTGAAGTGAGCATTCCTTAGATTGAAGATTGTTGTTTTCTCTGTAGAGATATGTGTGTGTGTGTTCATACGTACGTACGTATATTAGTTAATCTCCAATACTTCGTTGATAACAGGTATGATATGTGGAGTGTTGGTGTGGTCATGTTAGAGTTAATTCTAGGGTCACCAGATGTTTTTCAAATCAGGGCTTTAACCCGTACTCTTTTGGATCAACATCTTGAGGGATGGAGTGAAGGTGTAAAGCAATTGGTATATAGGTAAGTCTGCATCTTTCTTCATGTATTATGATTTCTCTTGTGTCATTTTGAATACGAAATTTATCTCATAAATATATAACTAATAGAATAATTTGTTTTTGGTCAATAGAAAGAGAATGCTTGGGGAGAAATTACCAAATCAGTCGTATATCTACTGTACTGCTGCCTATTCAGTCTTTAAATTTCCAATTTTATCAATTTAGTCCTCATATTTTTTATGATTTTTCAATGTAAAACGACAAGGACAACAGAGTCTGTTCAAGACCACAATGACAAATTCCTTTTGACTGTTCTTTGCCTTTTTTGTAAAAAAGTGAAGACTCCCGACACCACACAATTGGGGCAGCACTTGTCATTTTCCTGCGGAATCTTGGGGAAATGTGATGGAATTGTGGTTTGAAGTGAGGAAATGAGGATTCTGATGGAAACTATGAGAAAATTGGGTGGAATTGGCGATGGACGAAGGCCTCAGGCAAAATGGGGGAGTCGATTGGGCCGATTTGAGGGAAATGGGGGAGAAATTAGGACCATCCACGGGAATTTGAGATTGCGAATCGGGGGAAAGGGGGCTTCTTTTTTTTTTTTATAAATTAATCGCTTCATTTCTATTAACGATGGTTCACATCAAATGCCTTTGATCGGACATGTAGGATGACTTTCATTGATTTTACCTTGAGGTCAACATTTTTTGGCCTAAATTGGTAGGAAGGACTAAATTGAAAAATTATCAAAAGATTTAGGACTGAACTGACTAAATTGGAAAACTTAGGACCGAACTGGCGACGGGTTTAGGATTGATTTGATAATTTTCCTGAATGCTTGGATTGTCTCCGTAAAAATGGATGTATAGCTTGCATTCCACTATATGCAATGAAAGGGTTGTGGAAAACATAGATCGACATGGTTGTTGACTGTTGAGTGCCCAATACTGGCACATTTAAGTGCAAGCATTTAAAATCAGAAAGAACCAACTGAAACATCATCTGTTTGGTAAAGTTTTGTGCCATGATGTGTTTGAAGATGTTTTCTAAAGATTGTTTTTTTCTCTTTTCTGTTCATGTGTCAGACTTCAATCACTTATGGAGATGTGCATCTTGATGCCAGGTAGTTCTGTGAAAAATCGATTTGGTGGTTCAATGTACAAGGTAACCTCCAACACTCTGATTTTTGACAGGTCGAGACACTGGAGTGTCTTTTGCACAACCTGCCATTGTTTTGTGGGCATATACTTGTTACTTAATTTATTTTGGACCTGCCAGAAAAAGTCACTTGTCTCAAAATTCAATTCAGTTAACTTTACTCCCAAACTTTCTAATGAATGAGTAAAAGAGACACTGAACTTTTAAAATGATTTCAAAACGGTGTCTTAACTAGGGTGATCTCCTGTTATTTATGATTATTTGTCAAGTTACTAGATATCAGCACTTCTTGGTGGTTTTTATGTCGAAGTTTATTAACAATCATTTCCTACTTTGAGACGCAGAGTGGAGTTTCACTGGCTCCCTGGAAATGTTCGGAAGAGTTTTTCTTACATCAAATAAAGAGCAGAGATCTTCTTAAGATCGGGTATGTTTCCTGATATCTTACATGTCATGTATGCTTTCAAAGTCACGTTGCCGTTGTGCAATGCTTGCTTGTTCTCTTTCAAGTCTTGCTAGATCATGACAGCATTTACTTAAAAAAATGTTGCAGCTTTCCAGACGTTCAGGCTGTGCGATTGGTCCGCCATCTCTTACTGTGGGATCCAGTTAAGTTTTTCATTGTGCAAACGATTATCTTTAGTATTTCCTCTCAAAGAATGTTTCGCTTGAGATAGACTGGTGGATTCTGCATATAAAAGGTGGCTTTCGATTAGATACAACCTGATGGGAAGTGCAATTCAGTTTTAAGAAATATATAATTTCCAATTGAATGCTTGTGGAATTTTTATTCTCAAGGATATGCTGGTGTGTCTTCTGTAAATAAGGAGCATTTGCATAGATTACAATGGGTTGAATCAGCTGAAAAACCTAGAAGACTCCTGGGAAAAGTTGCTTTAAGTCTCATAGGCAAACAGCAGCTCAGATATTCGCAAGTATCTTGTAGCATCTCTTTTATGGCTTTTATGTGAGGTCCTCAACAAGTACCTTGGAAAAAGTTTCACTCCATAGCCAGAAAAGAGGAAACTTGGATGTTTCCACTGGCCCTGTTCTTGCTTTTATATGAGTTTCCTGTTCATTGGCTTGCTTTAAAGAATATCTGAAACGGGAGAAAATTTCATAACTTTGCGAACCATTTTGTAAGCATTATGGATTTTGGCTTCTAATGCAAAGTTTTGGGACTCAGTGTGAGTCCTGATTTTCTAAATTGGTTAGTATACCCGTTGTCCCTTTACATTCATTACTTTTACGGAAAAAAAATAATACGATTTTTTTTCCTGAAACTAGCACCAGAAGTCCAAAAGTTATGTCAATATGCGCTCTTGGCATCCAGTGCAGTTGACCTGATCATGTAGGAAACACGCAACACTTAAAATGTATCAGGATTTTTTTTTTTTCCCAGATCAAACATGCACTTTCAAAATACTCATCATACTGAAACTTTACTCTTTCTCTAAGCACTTCCAATTGTTTGATTGAAATCAGAAGATCACTTATAAGTTAAATTCCTACTGCCGGGCATACATTAAAATACACATTGAATTGCAGGATGACCGTTTCAGTGTTGATGAAGCTCTGCAACATCCTTACTTCGAGACTCTGCGCAAGACATGAATTATGGTAAGAATTGAACATCTGAAATATGAACTTATGGGCTCCTGTTATCAGAGGAGTACGGAGTACCCTCTTGGTCCACTGATTCAACATGCAAGCAATGTGCCCAGCAAAAATTAATATCGGGAAATATGCATACTGATGACAATCTGCTTCACCATTCAATTTTTGTTCACTGCTTTCTACCCGTAGCATGTGATCATTCATTGTTAAGACGTACGGAACATTTCAGTAGCGAAATCCCTTTGCAGCTGCAGAAGGAGATAGACGTGTGCGGATGTCATGGTAAGGCAAGGCAAACAGTTTCCAGCAACTTCCGGCATACGTCAGTCGACTTCCTCACTTTCTGCTTATTCAAAAAGCCCACGATGTTCCTGATGCTAGTCATCATTATAGCTTTCTAGAGATTGTATATACAGTTCGGCAAATGTACAAAACCTCTTTTTCCTGTATGACATTCTCAGCAAAACTGCCATGAATCCCCAATATAGTCATTCGGATTGGTTGTTACAATACCTCTGTGAGAGTAATCGAAACACTCCAAAAGGTAGCACAGGTTGAAATTGAAGCGCCAAAAAGAATGTTTCGACTTTAAGGATGTCATTACAGTTCCTATCTCTTTAACCTTATTAATAAGTTCATATATATTATCATCTCTAAGATACATATTAAGCTTGTAATGTTAAAAAAGCACAAATTCTTGTCATTCGCCACATTCATTAGGCCAAGCTGCGGTACATAAACAGCGGTGTGTAAAAACCATGCTCAGCAAGGGTCGTGTCTCATTGGTGTAATAATCATCTTTCGTGTGGACTGATATTTCATCAAAAGGTAATCGAACTACGATTTCATTCTTGCCCAATTCCCTTATGCGAACCAGACATGCCTAAAGATCGGGATAATGCACACCTACAAAACAACTGCCGGTAGGACGGCAATTCCAACGGTCACATTGCTATGCCAAAGAAAGCTGAAGGCATTGTATTTTGCTCTGTCAATAGATTTGAGCTGTTTAAGCGCGATCTGTCCACTTTGATTCGACATATGCACGAGAAAGAATTAGCATTGCATTAACCGACTGCATAGATGAAGAAATTGACATCTTCCTCACAAATGGAACAAAATAAAGAGAACATATATAACTTACCAAAATCCTTTAATAATTGCAAAAAGGATACAATGTGGTCCTACGGGATGATTCAAGCGTGCTTACTGTACACAATGCGTTGAAATATTAGATGCACTCTCTGCTTCCTTGGCCAGACTTATGGCTCGTGGCTGTTTACTCGGCTGTGAAGCTCCAGCATCTCTGGATGGTATGGATCGACACAGAGGGCTGCTCGACAGTCTCGTAGGGCACCCATGACATTGCCAATGTGCTCATGGAACGCTGCCCGCAGGTGTAGGAGGTGAAGGTCGGCCTTGAATGCAATTGCCCTTGAAACTTCAGCAATAGCTTCATCTTCCTTTTGACTATCCATTAGTACTGTCAATTTTAAAGAGAAAGAGAATGAACTTCAATTTTGACTATCCATTAGTCCGGTCGATTTTTAAGAGAAAAAGAATGGACTCAATTTCCATTTGAAGTGTCAATCAATCTTGCAAGCAATTAGTTAGTTATGTGAGAGTAACCATAAGCCACCATCATCTAAGAAAAGCCATGCATAAAACATATCAGCAGACATTGTTAAGGAGTTCACTAATCAGCTGAAAATAGCAAAAACTATGGATCAAAATTTCAGGGATCTCAAAATTACGTGTGATAGAGGGAACCGGAGCGAGAGGTGGGGATTGAGGCCCCATTGTGTAAGTTCCAATGGAAAAAATATCAGGGAACAAAACCACTAGCTGGATAGCGGTACAAAAGCACACAAGCATCAGTTATCTAGAGATCATCCGAGTCAAATAAAGAATGATAGCACAGCACTAGCTCAAACAAGGAACTTACAGTGGGGACCAATGTAATAGATATTATACAGCCATAAAGACCAGCATCGCTGTCAAAAACTCTAATCCTAATTATTTGCTATCAAAACGCAGTACAACACCATTGCATAATGTAAAGAAATTTCTCTATTTGGAAAAAAAAATAGCATGGAGTATTCACAATGCTCATCTAAGGTCACCTTTGGCATTTAGATGCATGCATGCTTCAAGTGTCTTCAAGAATATGGACATATTAACAAAAGAACTAGTGTGGAAACACTTATAAGGTGTGACACAAAGTTGAGGTAGATCAATAACCTGCAGCCCGGTATCTGTATGGATAGACGCGAAGTGGGTCTAATCTGGTAACCATCTCGAGGTCAGCCATAGCGAGTTCGCGATCAGAATATTCTGACCTCTTCTCATATGCAGACGCATTATTCCTCGCCTTCTCTATCAGTTGGGACATCTCATTGTACGCTGCAGCTTTGTCATTTTTCAGAAAATGTACTCGAGCAAGCCCTTGATGGGCTCTTGTGTGCCTGATTTTGAGAGCATTAATATAGCAATCAGCTGCCAATTCTAGCTTCCCACAGTCAACGTAGATACTTCCAAGATTGTTCAGAGCCTGGCAATGTGATTTGAGTTCATACCACACATATTAGTGAAGATCATAGACTACAAGCTTGTTGTGGCTCTTTCAACATAGTCAAAGTGAAAATGTAGCCCATAAGTTCGTAGAATATGAATGCTTTTAACAGGAGATTAACATAACAACTCTGTTCTCTTCTCACATGCAAAGCAACAATAAGTTTCTTGCAAGTATAGCAGGTAGCATCTCTCACAGATAAGATAACAGCAGTCTGAGCATTCAATATTATCTAATAGCGATTGCAACATCCACCAGATCGTATATGAGATCATAGCAAACGAGATAACAAACATTATGACAGATTTGGTTTTACATTTTGGAGAAACATCATTGCCATGACCGAAACATGCAGGCAGCTAACAAGACAGGACAAAACGCTTTTCAAAATTATTTGTGACAGTTATGAGCATAGTAAGTAGCGATCACTTAGTTCCGCTGTTTAAGTGATATTGGAAAGTCAAAATTTCCAGGGAAAGCCTACAGGCTACATCTCCAGTGGTACAAAAAACATATAGATAACATCTAGTCAGATTGTCAATTGACATCAGCCACTTCTTCCAAGGATGTAGAGTTTTTATTTAATACATTTAGCAAAACAACAGATGCTCAGAACCTTTCAAGGACAAATAAATTGCTTTATTCGCTAAATTGTCCAATGTGGATTCGCCAAAAGAACTGATGTGATTATAATAAGCAACATGATAACCAAGAGGGAAAGAACACACTGCAAATGATCTTAGAAAGGAGAAGATATCCATTGAATGCCCCAAACTTCAAAGATAAGAAAACCTCTGCATATATAGGGTACACACATTGGAACCAGAAAGCTTACCTGACCTTTACGAAGCCTATCTGAGGGGCACTGCAACGCATTTTCAAGAAGTGAAACAACAGTTGACGAACAAGATGTATCTTGGCTAGAATCTGCCAGTGCATAGGCTTTTAGGAAGAAGGCCTCAAAGGATCTTGTGATTTTAATAGACTCCTCGGCCTTTCGAAGCCCTTCCTCGCAGTGCCCAGTGTCGTATAAGATCCAGCCTTCGTATACAAGGCGCTCATGCTCGCTGGAGGCATGCTGCCGGGCCAAATGTAAACTTCTCATGGCTGCCTCAGGGCAATTCAACCTGATCAAAAGTGCAACCAATTTACAGTCAAATGTCATCCAAAACTCCACCAATGTGTGTGTAGATATAGATATAGCATTAGAATAATGCTAACAGGATTAGCTTAGAAGCAAGGGCGAGAAGAACTGGATTCTGAAGAGGCAATCATGTGATAAACAAAAAGGAAACTGAACTACAAGGTGGGAAGATAACACCAGAGGAACGAACGCACAAGCCTTGTAGGTTGTTCAAAGCCAAGATTCAAGAAACAAAGGTACTCTCAAAGAACAGTAAGATGTCTATCTTAAATTTCCATATTTCACCCTTCCTCCGCCTCTCCTTCATTCTTGTGTGTGTGTGCATGTTTGTTTATAGTTGAATAATTTATTTCTTTGTTTTTAAGTAAGAGTGACCGTGCATTCAAAGGGCCAATAATCCAGTTACATCTTTAGAAGCGATGAAAAAACTACAGAATCCATGAAAGAGCAAAACTTAGGAAAATAATCCTGCAATCACCAAAGCTAAGATAGACATCCATCAGGAACATCTAAAAGAATTTGAACGTCTTCAGTAGAAGCTCCTAAACACAACCCCCCCCCCCCCCCCTAAAAAAAAAAAACACACAAAAGAAACCCCGAAAAAAAAACCAAACAAAACAAACAAAAAAAGTAAAAGAAAAGGAACAAAAAAGAGAACAGATACGGAAGAACTAACAAGAATAAGCTACCCTACGCATGAAATTGTTCTAATTTCCCTACAAAAGAATACTTAACCAAGCATTGCCCAACTGATATTGTTATATACGTAAACCATTTCTTCTAATGATCCCATGGAAGATGGTGCTCTACAATTCTACAACGAAATTTGAACCACGTTAAAAATTGTGTAATTTTCTAGATGACCTAATAATGGTGACACAAGTAATTTTGCTTCAATATTAATCACCTCCTAGTCGAGCAATAAGCAAGCCACATAACAGTCTGCCAAAGAAAGACTTGCATAGAGAGATATGTGGTAGGATTGGAAGGAACTAATAATCACAACGTCTTTTAAAACAATTTTTCTCAGGATTCTTCAGCCAAATGCTTTAAGCTGAAAACAACAGAAACCACTTTTCTGATCTCACCTTCAAAGAGGTTTCCAATCCAAAGTCCATTTTTAGGGAAGCATAAACAGGAAAATTAATATCCGCATTCTCAAGAATAAGACAGTCAACTCAGAAATAATTGGATGTTCCAGAAATTAAATCTATGTACTTGCCAATTTTCACATGAAATGGATAAGTAATCAACC
>JAGVVM010021083.1:0-33088 GCA_019149425.1 Psidium friedrichsthalianum | reverse complement strand
TTGGCTATGGCCGTCAGGGTCGCCGCCGTCTCAATGAGGGCTGCAACCCTCTCCTAGATCGAGGCGAGGTCGCAACCCTCTAGTCGATGGGGTCACTAGCTACCCCGAGGGCCATCGCCGCTACCCCTCCAATTGTGGGGCGGGGGTCACAGTTAGGAGGTACCTATCGCTTGATTTTTGTTTTTGTTTTTGTTTTTTACTTTTTGTTTTAGTCTTTGTTTTTTAATTTAATTTGACAAAAATATTAGATTAAATTTCCATTTTGACAAAATGCTCTTGGTCAGCCGAAAAATTTGGCCGGCTGATCAATCAGTGAGATCATGCCCTTATTTAAAACAACCATAACTAAGGGTGTCAACGGGTCGGGTCGGGTCGGGCCTTCATGATACCCGACCCGACCCGAAACACAATACATATACGATTGACCCAACCCGAAACAAGATAGAACCGAACATGAACCAAACAATTGGGTCGGGTCGGGTCGGGTTTTTTTAGGTCGGGTTTCGGGTTTTTTGTTTTGTTTTGTTTTTTTTAAATTTTAAATCTAAGGCCCCATGTGTCTGATTCTTAAACCCAATACTATACACTGTACACAGGATTGAATATGTACCAAAAACAAGTAAACCATGTTAATACATCATTTTGCAAGGAGATCTTGCCAAGTCCAAAACACTTGGCATTCAAGCTCCACTAAGAGCTCCTTCCCAAGACACTGGGCATCAATTTTTTCTTGTTCATGCATAACACAGTAGAAAGCATTAATCGACACAAAAGTTAAGAGTTAACCAACTATTAAAAGAACCCATTTCGTTGATTGTGGGTCGTGTTCTTCAATAGAGAATCTTCCGGCACCACTGTTAACTGCTCGTGATTGTCTATTGTTCTGAAGAATCCAAGCAGGATGTGTTACTCCAGAAATACTTGAATCCTGTCGCCCATTGTATTAGTCAAATCTAACAAGAGTTTCCCTCCGACTTTTGCACTTGCGTTGTCCAACAATTCTTTAATATTTACGCTGGCAATAGCTGCAAGGATGGAAAAAAATGTAAATTCTCTTCATCTGCTCAAGAACTTTGTCCAGGACAGAGCAAAATGCCAAGATTGCCAAAAAAAACACAAAATACCTGGGACAATATTCGTGATGTTATCCAATAATCCGGCCTGCAGAGAAGAAAAGGAATGACAAAGGCAGATGACATTCCTTCATTATAAATATAACGTGGACATAAAGGTGAGAATATACTTTTAGGTACTATGCCAGCGATAAGCATTATATTCATCCGGAAAATACGGTCACAAAACATGGTAGAACGAGTTTTCAGGCTGTGGTTTAGCAAAATCATAGCTTGGAATAGGAGGAGGCCACAAGCAAGAATGAAACTATTGATGTACTGCTACTGCCACGGATATGCAAGATGAAATCCATTTTATGACTTACTGGAATCCTAAGGTCAAGTCTCTCAAGCCCATCTCTTCCTGTTATTTTTATTCTCAAAGTCCAAGACCAGATACCGGAGAAAGGACCTCTTGAGCTTTCTGTTCCATAATATGTAGGATTTATCACTTCAACAATGAGAGCTCTTTACCTTGACAAAAGGATCCTTCGTTCCTCCCTGCCAAATGTTCCATGTGAGTGAACGAAGAAATTGTGGACAACCTGATTTTCTCCAGTGAAAAATGAAGTACTCTCACCATGTTTCGGGTCCCAAATTGGCCATTTGGCATGAGAACTAATGGAGATAAGTAAAAACTAATTTATCTTCCTAACCTTTAGGAAGAGCCATTATTCATTTTAATAACTAATGGAGAAACAAAATAAAGGCAGCTTGATGTGAAAGACAAAAAAAAAAGAACTGGAATATCATACATCAAATTGTCACAATCATATGAGAAGCTTTACATGAGAAATACAATTTACCAGATTCTTCAGGATTTGTAGTAGAGCAATTTGCTAGCTTCCCAGGAAGAGATGATGATCTCAGAACACTCTTTTGTCTCACCAACTCCAGTGCTCTCTTAGCTGCCAAAGCTGCCTAGACAAGAAAAGCATCACAAGGGAAATCAGAGAAACTTCAAGCTCACAATTATTGGTAACCATTTCCACAATCTACAGCATTTAATCAAGTAAACACTTAACAAAACAGAACATTTGGACATCACTTAATGATTATGCTTTCAAGGATTAAACAAGAAGCGGTGAAGCTCAAGGCAAGTCCAAGTGACTACAAGTCATCTTTAAACTATCAATTAGTTAGTTCGGCCAAGTACATGCATAGATGAAGGTCTCAGAGTCAATGTAATTCATTCCAACATAACAAGAAAGGCAGAGATCTTGTCCATTGTAAAGAATATGACTTCTAGTAAAACTAACCTAATCCTTGAAAACAAGCAATAAACAAAACAGGAACATGCCTTTTTTTCTTGCTTCATGGGACTAGCTGTGTGGACTATGAATGAAGCTTTATCATATCAATCTATGCAGCATAATCATAAATAACTGACGACTCTAGAGAGGAACAATGCCCTTGTACAACCTATTTCCAAGCAAAAAGGGACAAGTTAAAAACTGAGGGTTTGCATTCGATCCTATGACATCTCTTTAATCAACTACTTAGCAAAACGGTTCTAAACATACCCAAGAGCACCCTATTTGTTATCAAAAATAGGAAATAAAGGTAATCGAGGATCCAGTTTTGGTCTTATAGAACGAAGCCCCAATTGAGAAGTTGTCATGGTAGAGGTAGAGGCGGCAAAATCTGGGTTCCTTGTAGTTTTCTCAAGAAAGAATTAAAAAAAAGAAAATAGAATAAAGAATTACAGAAAATTATTTTAGAATATGTAGTTAACCAGGGTTAAAGGGGATTTAGCGAAAAGATTAAAAAAAAAAAAAGAAGGATAGAGGGGACCTATGAAACATTGATACTCTTTAGGGCCTCCGTATCATATCGTGTCGTGTCCAACACTCCGACACTCTCTGACATGCGATTAACACGTGATCAATACTCCAAACACATCAGCGACACACGAGTTCAAATCCCAACACGCTATTTCGATACACACAGATCATTGTTAAGCATTTTGAATAAATTCCTAATCATGTGAAATTAACGAAGAGGATTCAGGGTCAGAGACCCATTAACAAAAATATTGCAGTTCAGCGAGAAACGGAGCGCCCATGTCCACGCTTTACCCTCATTGTTTTTAGGCTCAGGTTAGCTAGTAAATGGATTAGTTGCTAGCTTCTTTCTGAATTTCTTTCTATGTGAAAAAAATGGTGGCCGAGAACCTAGATTCTACATCGCGGCTGCTGCTGACAATGTGAGTCTCCAAAAAGCTCGCTTGATGGAGGACACCCTGATTGATGCGGTAAAGCTCTTATAACTATGCTTTGAGGACATGCCAGCTGCATATCCTGCTTTTTGCTTGTAATATTTCTTTATAATTTCAGCTGAGTTCAATCGAAATTGAGACAGATCCTGTTGTCAGTTCAACCACCTTAGATGATGAGCAGTGAATGAAAGTGCTCTTTGCCTGAGTTGGGGAGGTGCTAAGAGAGAGGCTACGTAACAACCTCAGAGTGTGTATTTCATGAATTTTGGTTTTGGTTAGACCTTTGGGCTCTACTCAAGGTTGGATGAATGCGAATGCGTATCCTCTGCATTTAACTTTTGGAATAAAATGATGATGACGAAGATAACGATTCTAGCTGGCAGACCATGGCTGTTGTTTTTGTTGCTTCTTGTGTGGCAAATTTGTTAGTGTTCATTGCTCATATGGGCTGCCAGACTATGTGCGATTGCTGTTATTTGATCAGGTATTTGTTGGGGGAACTGGCATTTGACTCCTGGTTTGTTTTTTGTTGCACCACTTTGAACTTCTGGTGAAACAGAGAAACAGGGGATGGAATTTTTTTAAGATTGGAAGAGCAACCTGGGGATCTGCGATCTGTCCCAGGAGCTCAACGTAGAACTTTTGTTTGGACGACTTTCTGTTGCCGCAGCTCATGCACTATACCTCATGATTCCATCCAGACCAGAAGTGGTAATGTCTTCCCATAATTTTCAAGGTTTGGAATTCCACTCTTTCGGCGTGTTCCTTTTTGCCCCCCAAAATATGTCGAGGATTCATCTTTTGATCTGTTTGTCATTGGAACTGAAAGACAGCGACGAAAACTGTGTTTTTTTCTTGCTGTTAAGATTAATTTTGCTTGAATCTGGTTTTGAAACCCTAATTTGATACTAATGACATCGCAAACATGAAAGATTATTGGAAGAAAAGATAGAACGAGAACGAACTTCAACTATTCATCTTTATTAATAGGAAATACAAGAACATAACTCGGAGATGATTTTTACTTCGCAATCGTGCGTCGTCTCCCAAAACTTGAACCCTAAGTTTAATGTCGATAAGACTTGCAAAACCAAACAGAAGAAGAAATTAACAAGAGGAATTGATAAAATCCCTAATTATGTTCAACTAAGAAAGAGGATTCGGTCGAGACCCATTAACAAGAATATTGCAGTTCGGCGAGAAACGCGGCATCCATGTCCATGCTCATGTCCATGTCCGTCGCCAGCAATCGGGTGTAGAAATCCGAATCACTGGACTGTCCGACTCTATCGGCGACCAACTTCCTCAAAGCCTCCAACGCCGCCACGTAATACTCCAGCTCGTCCTCCTCCATATCGTCCACGACCGCCTCGTCTAGCCACCACTTCCGCTTCCCGGCCTCGGCCGCGGTCCTCGCTGCCTCTCTCTTGGCCTCCTCGAGCTTCGCGACGGAATCCTCGTACTGCTTCCTGTGCGCGGCCGCTCCGACGGCGGCGGCGGCGTCGTCTCTGGTCACATCGCCCGAGAGGTAGCGGTCGATGAGGGCGTCGGGGGTGGACGGGTGGGCGAAGGCGAAGGGGTTGCCGTGGGGGAGTAGGTGATGACGGCGACCTCCGCTCCGCAGAGGAGGGAGATCTCGGCCGCCTTGCGGAAGAGGCCCTGGTGGCGCTTGGAGAAAGTGACCTCGCGCGCGCTCTCCTTCTCGATGAGTCCGCACTCGACCCGCCGGCGCTTTGGCGCTCTCTTCGCCGCGTCCATCGCGGGTGACGGCGATGGGATGCTCTCGACTCTGGTCTTCACTATTCGCTTCTTTCTCTGGCGAGTACCAGACAACGATCTGGTTTTTCGATCGATCGATCGAGAGAGAGTGTGTGTGTGAGATGAAGAAGAAGAAGAAGGGAGCAGAGCTGTTGAAGAACAGGGTAATGCCGGTGGAAGAATACGCGGGTCTTTTTATTACTTGTGTTTGAATCCTGGCTCGCGCGAGAGATTCGAAGGTATCCACGCGTTATCGGTTTCCGTTGACGGGCAGGTGTTTTTTCTGTTTCATTTATTTATTTATTATTTATTTTCCTTCTCACACTGAGCGAATGCGGAAGCCCGACTTCGACTATACCCAGGTTGTCCGTCCGCTTATAGATTGCCTTTTTGTTTTGACATTTATTAACGAATGTTGTCTTCAGAAAATGGGTTTTTGCTGGACAATCAGATTCCTTTTTTAGTTCGGCCGACCCACTAGTGAACATCTGAATTCGTTGCCGGAGCTTGTGAAAGGCTTGCGATTAGCTCGACTTCGATCACGAAATGGAGAAGAAGAGTTTGATAATCGTTCGCAGCTTTTCACTTGCCAAGAATCTGCATGCGACCGGCCAAGGGCTGAACTCATTCGAAGAATCTAAACTGAAAGCAGGTGCAGAATCTCTCGAGGTACCTCTTGTTCTTCTTGCAAATCTCAACCTGAGTTCCATCATTTTGTTATACTGTTTTCTCGTCCAGTACAACTCGATTACCTCTCTTCTGATTAAATAAAAAAATTTGGTGCAGAGAGGGCTATGAAAGTATGGAAAATTGGTGAAGGGACCGAAACACACAGAGAATTGAAATTGTATGTTGTTTAGGGCTTCAACAAGATAGCGGTTTTGTTGTTTTAGAATCAATGTAATTCCCGCTTGTGCCAACAATAGAACTGGATCTCTTTTGCCCTCTTTTCTTTTCTGGGATGCCTCAACCAGAATAACTCAAAAGATCTTAAAATGGTGTCCATGGTAATTTGATTCGCCGACTCGAACAAACCACCATCACCTCTCCCCTCGACCCTTGTACCCGCATCCCATTTCACTCCTCTCTGTAAATCTCAATCCAATTTCGAGTCCTTCAATGGATTTATAGACGCCAATGAAAGACAGTAATGCTATGGAAACTAGACTCAATGTGCTCTAGCAGGAAACAAGGTAATCTTTGGTCAAAAAAAGATATCGCAACGATAGATGGTGCTGTATTCATAGAAAAAAATGATTGAATGTTGCCTAGCGCTATTTGGGCAACTTTGTCCAAAACATCACATAAATGTCCAAACATTTCAAAACACTATGAGGATAGCGTGATGTATAGACACTATGAGGAAAATTGGGCACTATGCCTATCATTGGGAGGAAATCCCCTTGGATGAAGACAAGTTTGAATCGGGTGAGAAGGTATGCTTCTGGCACTGGCTTACAGTGGAAGCAAATGATTTCAGCCGATTTTGGAAGTTGTTTTATCATGAAAAGCTTGAGGATTACGCTGGGGATGAAATTATTCTAGAAACCCTTGTTAATATAACATAAATTTTAGCTTTTGAATTAGGCGAAAACACTGAGAGTCGTCTCTATGAAGAATAATTATTGAAAGTGGGAGTATCCTAATATAGAGGTGTTCCCCACTCTAGATGTTCCAATGGATATTACTTACCCTTCTTATCTGATAGTTTCTAATGAATCTCCTCCTTTCTAAGAGTGTTCTCCTTCCCAAGAGGAGAACACAAATTCTTCTTCCCACGAGGATAACAATACAACACAAAAAGAGGATAGTACAACATCACAAGGAGAGATAACAAAACAACCACTTCATGGAGAGTCTACTTCTAAACTTGTTAGGCAAACTATTGATGGTAGTAAAACATTGAAGACATATCGTCGTAGGGATTCTACTACTAACAAGCAGGCTAAGACCACTTATATATTGCCTATTTAATCAGCATCTTTAGATCCAGATTCTACTACTCCTTCTGTAATGTTTCTTCTTCTGATCTTCCTATTACACTTTGAAAGGGTAGTAGGACATGTACTCAACACCCCCTATCCCAATTTGTCTCATATGACTATTTATCTAGCTCTTATTGTACTTTTGTGACTTCTCTATCTTCTGTTTCTATTCCACAAAAAATTCGCAAGAAGCTTTTGCAGGTGAGAAATAGAAGGCAATAATGGTGGAGGAGATGTATGCTTTGAAAAAAAATGACACGTGAGATCTTGTTATTCTTCCTCCTTGGAAATAACCGGTAGGATGTAACTGGGTGTTTGTAGTCAAACAAAAGATGAATGGTACCGTGGTAAGATATAAAGCACGGTTAGTAGCAAAAGAATTTACTCAGATTTTTGGGATTGACTATCAAGAAATCATTGCTCCCATTACCAAGTTGAATACAGTTCAAGTGTTACTTTCATGTATTGTTAATCGGGGATGAGATCTTCAGTAGTTAGATATGAAAAATGTCTTTCTTCATAAAGAGTTAGAAGAAGAGGTGTATATGGAGATTCCTCTAGGTTTTTCTTGTGACAAAACTCAAGATAAAATATACAAGTTAAAATGTGCACTTTATAGTTTGAAGTAGTCATCTCAAGCATGGTTTGGTAGGTTTCGAAAAGCTATGGTCTCTATTGGGTATAAACAAAGCAATGTGATCACACTTTGCGAAGAAATTAGGTGCTAAAATCACTATATTTATTGTCTATGTAGATGACATTCTTGTCACAAGAAATTATAGTGATAAGTTTAGTTGGTTGAAGAAGTTTCTTGGAGAAGAGTTTGAGATAAAATATTTTGGAAAGTTTTTGTACTTTTTTGGGATTAAAGTTGCTCAATCTTCAAAGGGCATCTTTCTATCCCCAAGGAAGTATGTCCTTGATCTTGCTTTTTATTTTTATTTTTTTATAGAAGTTGTGTTATTGGGATGTCACCCATCTAATACACCTATTGAGGCCAATACTCATCTTAGAGAAAAAGATGGTGGTCTAGTGGATGAGGGTCATTATCAACGGTTAGTGGGAAAGTCGATTTATTTGCCCTACACCCAACCTAATATTACTTTTACTATGAGCATGGTGAGTTAGTTTATGAACGATCCATACTTACTCATATAAATATTGTTCTTCGGATCCTTCGGTACTGGAAATTTGCTCCTAGGAAAGGGATTCTTTTATATCTTCATGATGACTTGAAGGTTGAATCTTATACAAATGCTCATTGGGCTGGATCTCCAGACCGGAAGTCTATTTCTAGCTATTGTACTTTCTTAGGAGGGAATCTTGTGAGTTGACATAGCAAAAAGTAAAATATGGTCGCTCAGTCTAGTGCTAAAGTAGAGTTTCATGCGATAGCACAGGGAGTTTGTGAGCTGTTATGCCTTAAAGATTACATGAAGATCTTCGTGTATCCGTTCATCTTCCTATGATGCTATATTGTGATAGTAAGGCCGCCATTAGTATTGCTCACAATTCTATACGGCATGATTGTACAAAACATGTGGATATTGACAAACACTTTATTAAGAAGACGTTGGACAATGGACTAATTTGTATGTCCTTTATTTAGTCTGGTGATCAAGTTGTTGATGTGTTTACTAAAAGGACTAGGAAGTAAATCGTTTCATCCTATTTTAGTCAAGTTGGGTATGTATGATATTTATGCTTCAACTTGAGGGGGAGTATTGAGAGAATTTGGCCGATGAGATGTATTTGTCTATTTTCTTTATTATTCTTAATGGCAACAATAAGGACAATATTGTAATTCTTGATCTTTTGGTTTTATTATAAATAGATAGCTTGGGGTCACATTGACCTAACCAAGCATTCAATTCATTTTTTTCTCTCAATAGTTTCCACTCTCTACAAATGAGCTCAATCTACATTCCTATTCCATAAACAAGAAGGCAAGGTCTCGGCAGTTTGACCTCGTGCAAAAGTTGATGCATAGACATAGCTTAATCACTGCTCTTTTTCACAAAGAATGCAATCCTCAAAGAAGCTAACAAGTAAGCCATTTACTAGCTAACCTGAGCCTAAAATAATGAGGGTACTATAGGTTCTTTGAGATTTCCTGTGGAGCAGTTTTCCACTCCGATGTGCACCGTATAGAAAGCGGATCAATATCAGAGGGACAAGAGCAACAAGGGCAGCTACAACATAGCCAAGAGCCATAATCTGCGCAGGAAATGGCATGTGTTTCCTTTTGCTAATTCAAGATTGAAACTTATTCCCCATAAGTGCCCTATAGCTAACCTGGAGGATCATATGCCAGTTAAATCAACAAAATCGAGAAGGAGAAACAAAACATGCCTGCCGAGATTAAAAGTCAAGAACCCAGTTTGGAGCTCGGGGTGCCATTACAACTGCTATATCTTTAAGCCCAAAAGCAGACTTTGCACTTGGGCTTTTGTTTTACAATACAGTGCCTCAAGATAACAAACAATCTTCATAAATTACGACAAAATAGCGATGCCACTCAAACCAGAGTGAACAAAAGCATGCAGAAGTGCAACTCAAGAACTTCAACACGCAAACAATAGATCAAAATCGACCCCCAAAGAGTGAAGTATACTATTTGGGATTGTTCCTCATTGTACCAGGAGATAAAAAAAAAATGGAGGGATCGTTCAAATTCAGGAAAACCAAGTACATGGTGTTGGAATAAAATATTATTTTCTATTAGTAGGGATGGTTCTGTTTTTCATGACAACGTGTGGCTTTTACATTTTCAATACAAAGCAACTTTCACCATTTCCATTTGATTTTGATTAATTAGTCGTCTAGAGGTTATTTCGTCAACTTAACAATCTTAGGAGAGTCATAATTATTTAGAGTGTGGAAATAACGTAAGCTTTTTTTCTTAGCATAACAACTTCTCAATTTAGTTATCACTTTAGTTTGACACTAGGCCTAAAATTTGGGCCCAGACGTGAAGAAGCTAATGGCTATAATCAGGTCATGACAATACAATTAATCCATAAGGCCCGATCTCATCAATCATGGGGCCACACTAATATAATTTACCGACAAGGCCCATCAATGCAATGCCCAATGAGCTCATCTATCATTTGGAAATAACACTCATCACTCAATATTGCTCAAAGCCCATTCTAATCTTTCCTTCACGTAGGCATCACCTTCTTGGTTGTTTGCCCAAGTAAATATACAGGCCTTCCATTTTGTATCCTAACAATCATTAACGAAGTCTCGGATTTTTTGTCAACTTGTGATGCTCAGCCATTCTTCTCCCAACCTTCTCCCAGTTGTAACCTATTTTCATTGAAGTTTCCTAAGAATAACCAAGAAAGACGGTTCAGGGAGTTAATTTGCTTTAACTCCTCCCATTATTGAAGTCTTTTTGGAAAGTACTTGGTGCATGCACAAAGGTAGAGCAACTATCATGAGGCGGGGAGGGCATAAATGCAGAGACTTATTAACAGTGTTCCTTGTCAGGAGTAAGATGGGCCAAATAGACTTTATCATAAGACGCGTGGGAAACGATGCGTGGGGCGAGTCGGCAATGATTGCCACCTCAGTGCCACACAGGATGGCGAGCTAGCTCGCCTTCTGGAACATGCCCCGATGGCACTTGGAAAATGTGACCTCGTACATTTGTTCTTGATGTTCTTGCATTCAATTTGACAGCAACCTAGGGTTTAGTTATTTGCCTCTGCCATGGCTTTGAGTCTTTGACTACCCTCTCCTACAACCATAGCTTTGTAGTAAGGCCTTGTTAGGCTGACCGTCCATTGTGATTTTGATAGTGGAGGGTCTAATGCCAATCATAAATTCTTTTGTAGCTAGCACATAATAGTAAATAAAAAAAAACGTGAAATTTTGTGTGGTAAGTGTAACACAATTACACTGTCCTGCACAGTGTGGACCATCATGCAATTCTTTTCTTTTGTAGTGAGAAGCATTGTTGAGATTTTTTTTTTTTGGTCGAAGCACTATTGAGATTAAAAGCGCACAAGTCGAGAAAAAAAGAGAAAATCTCGCCATGTATTTATAGAATGAGTGTCCGAAATACTTCCTAATAACAAAATATCAATTTCCCAAACTACGATCGTACGTATATATACATTCAAACATTTCCTTATTTGTCTGAAGTCATGTGATTTATTGATTCTTTAGATTATATTCTTGATATAGAATATGATTTGTATTTAGAAGAGTATAGAGACACTTGCTAAGATTCAAACCTTTCTTTGTGGGCACATGTTCTTCTGCTTGTGATAGTAGCAAAAATATATATATATTGCAAACTGTTACTATGTGAATATGTGTTACATTGATCCTAAATTAATTTTCAGGTCATAAAAAATCGTAAACCGGTACATCCTTTGCATATTTACACAAAACTAATTTTCACTTTAGAAAAAATCTCAAATTGCTACACATGTGCCACTTTCACCCCAAACTTATTTTTGTGTCATGATAAATCTCAAAAACGATCTTATTATCCTATTTCTTGTCATTCCAATATCCATATCATGTTGTATCCCAAAATCTAACCTTATTAACACGTGTTTAAGCCATTTTTTTCTGCTAGAAATGGAATCCGTTGATTACTTCGATTTCAGAAAACACTTGGATAGATCACAAATACCTCGTCTTCTTGGCTATTCACTTCACTTCTCAGATCTCAAGCACCAATCATTAACTTTTAATATAATAGAGAGTTTCTGTTCGAAATTATTTGTAACATGAAAGTTTAGGAGAAATATGATACAAGGTATCTGTTTAGGATTTTATGTGATATAAAAATTAATTTAGAATAAATATAACACGGGTATATCAATTTAGGAATTCTGATGGTACTAACCGTTCTACTTTTCTCTGTATGAAAGGCTAGGAAAGAGTGATTCTATATTTGGGGGAGAGCTAAAATCTTTTCGTCTTTGTGTGGGAAGAAACGTGAACTCGCCCGTTTTACATTGATTTGGTTTAAGCTAGAACAATTTAATAGTTGTTGACAAACAGAAAGCAATTTTGTTTCACAAGCTACATGATTCTATTCACAAGAGCTATATTTTTTATATTAATATATGCATAAATACTTTTAACTTTATCACTGTTCAGCGATGCACATAAATCATCAGATCTACACATATTAGGGATGTTCTAGCTGCGCAATAATATTTAAATTAAACAAAAATCACATCGCGAAATCAAGGAGACCAAAGTAATTATGGGACAATTTGAACGTTTGACTAAAGTTCTGAGGTAAATTTTAAAAATGCAAAGGGTACCGATAATTGCGGGACATTATAGAAATGCCCTAAACATTTTGATTATATTAAAACCCATAATTCTCTAGAAAACTATATGAAGGAAAATGTGTCAAGCTGGGGCTCAAGGGTGGGTAAAGTTAGAGCAATAATTCATATGCTCAAGCATTACATGGCATTCCACCCAATTGAAGAGGGAAGTTACAATAATTCTTGAAAAGAATATATAAGTTAACAATAAAGGATCAAAGGGAGGCTGGCGAGGGTCGTTACTCCTAATCGTTTGTTGCCTAATGTAATTTAATTTTAGTTATCAACCTATATTGTTTGTGATAAAAAAAATTTTGTGCTTATAGTTTTCAGTTATAACTTAGAATTTTCCTCTAAATTTTTTAAACAAGAAAAAATGTTTACGTTTCGAAAAATTACGAAAAATCACATACTAGTAAAAGGGAAAAAGCATAATGTTCTAAAAGTTAGAGAAATTAAAATAAGTGAAAAATAGAAGTCACCAAATATTGCTAGTGAATTTTACTTTGGGTTAGATATGCTAAAAACAAGTCAAGGAAACATAAAAGGGTCGGCGATAAAGTATTTACGTTTCTTTTCAAGCCAATTAAGTTTTCAACAGGTTCAGGAAAACATGAAATGTTAAATCACGGCACTGCCAAACCTTTAAAAAAAAAAATCAACTTGTAGCTAGCCGCATGCTCTCATGTATGCAAGAAGAGACAATTGCAGCTAATAAACAAGAAAAGAGATTTCTTCATCAAGTACATTGCCCATGGCATGCTAGAAAGCGTAATTCCGTCATACGAAAAATGTCAACTTTCTCTGAAGATACTATGTTTCCTGATTTAAGCATGACAACGTTAAAGACATCAAAGAATCTCACTGCAGTGAAAAAGAGTGAGGAAGAAGAGATGAAGAAGCAGGGGTGGGAAGGGAAGAGCAGAATCACTACAAAACCCATCAGCTAATGTCACAATTTCAAAGTGGATGAAGCAAGGCTTGACTGAAGAATCATAAACCTCCAGTAAGCTTTAGTTGTCAATTGCCATATGTCACAATTTCAAAGTGGAGCTAAGTAGATATGAAATCAGTAACAAAAGCAAGTTCAGGAATGCATGCCTCGGAGCTGCTTGAATGCAATGACAGTATTAAGCCACAGCCTCCAAATTTATCATTTGCACAGCCATAATGTTCTTCCTTTATACCTAAAAAAGGGTAAGAGTCATCTAATCATTTAAGAGTAAGCATATTTTAGGAAAGTTTAGTTTTATTTCAGTATGATCAACAGACGTACCAATGATTGATAATGCTGCTGCACACATTATGTACATCAATAGCTTCCAACTCCACAAGACTGATCAAGATGTACATCAATAGCTTCCAACTCTACAATACTGATCATTTCCATTGTTGTAGCATGCAAAGTTAACACTATTTGGAGTGGGCACATAAAATACTTCAATGTTGAAGTATGAGTGAAAGTGGTACCACTGCATATTACAAGATTTCTTGAGAAAAGAAACGAGAAACAAGAAAAAAGAAGGCATCGTAATCAAGATCAGCAGGTTCACTTACCTGCGAATTGCATCCTTGGCAAGTTTCGATCATTCTAACAACAAAAGCTGCAAGCCAACACTACCATACTCATCTCGGCCAGTCGAATTGGCAGTCAACATTGTCTTGGTTTGCATGCCCTGAGGAAGAACAAGCTTATGATTTCTCTTTGACACTATTTGACTATGTTTGTCAGTACTCAGTTGACAATCTTGCAAGTCTCTTTGTAGATCTGTTTCGATCGAACTATCTCCGTGCATAAGTGAACTCTCAGCTTCTGAGTCTGTTGATTCATGATCAATCTCATAAAGTAAAGCCGGATCTATTCGCCGATTGTCTTGAAGCACAGCCTTTAAATCGTCCTCTAGTGGCTTGCATGTTATTCGAAATCCCCACTTTTTCACGTTTGTACTTGATATGGTAAGCAAAAATTGTACATAAGTCTCACCATTTTGACCAAAATCGACTTTTCCCCGAAGCCAATCTGATATGCGATAATGAAGCCAAATATGATCTGAATCCAATGCATCAAAAGTTTTTCCATTGTAATAAACCAACTTTGGTCATTGGCATGTAGTACAACCTAAATGAGTGTTCGCCTTTCTGTTCATCGTTACCGAGAACGACACAGAGAACAAATCCAATGAACTTATCATACAAGTTCGCTGAAGCCATGAAAGATACGGAATCATCTTCAACAGGGAGGACCCACTCTGGCATCTCTCCTCCGGGGAGAAGACTAGCGAAAGAAGGACGATTCTGTTATAAAGAGAGAGCGTTAGAAAGTACCAAAGCTTGTTATTTTAGTACCCAATAGAAGAATCTAATTGGAGTTCACTAAGTAATCCCAGCGAATTTCACTTCGAACTATTGCTCTATAAACGAGTAGATATCCATTGATCCTTGCTTGCACTAATATACAAGCTCGTGTTATAGAAATCATTCCCCTAAAACTACGGCAGCCACCTTCATTTTCTGCTTTTGCGATATGCAAGCACGCACGGATCCAGCATATACTCCACATAGAAATTGTGCGTGAGAGAGAGAGTCTCACCTGACCAAAAGGCATGGTCGACGTTCTCCGGACAAGATTATGAATTGAAGTGAAATCTCCATTTTTTGCAGAGATTCGCAACCTTCTGCCCGAAGACTGCGCAAAAATGGTGGAAGCTCGGGAATCTCTTGTAATTGACGGCAGTTTGAAACTTCCAATTGTGTCAACTGATGACGCTTATTAATGGATGTAGGAAGGCTAGTAATATGGTCTCCCATAGAAATAAAGTTGTTAAGGAGGGAAAACATGAAAGATTATCAAGAAACTCCACTTCGGATAGATTACATCCGTCAAGATTTAACCAGCTTAAATTTGAAAGTCCGAACTTCATGTGTGGATCAGCTGAATCCTTGTACTTTGGAAACTCGATTAAATTTGTGCAACCTTTAAGTACCAAGGTTTCAATCTTTTGTAACTTGTAAATGCTAGAGGAAGACTTACCAGGTTCTTGCAATTACGCAAATACAATTCTTTCAAAGAGACAAGATTTTCTATTGATGCTGGAAGCTCTTTAATAGCGGTCCCTTCTAACCCTAGTTCTTTTAGGCCTTCAAGCTTATGTGGAATATCAGGGAACTTCTCCAGTTTTGTGCATTCATCAAGATCAAGAACTTCAAGATTTTTGACTTGAGCACATTAGGAAAAACACAAAGTTCAGAGCACCCATTTAAATTCAATACAAGTAACTTGTCATGATATGCAATTGAATCATGGGCTTCTACCAAGTTTTTGCAATTTGGAGAATCCAATTCCTCGAGATTTGGAGTACATGAGAGGTCGGGCATTTGAACCAGTGACTCGCATTCACTGAAATTAAGGTACCTCAATTGTTGGAAGTCCTGCAAAAACAAGGAAACCAACTCTCGAAAAACATTCTGAAAGGGAGAAAGGGGGTGCTTTTATGACGCTGTCCTTTCAAGGATTTTCATTCTTAGGCCTCAACACTCTTCATATGGAAGGAAGCAAGGAGCATCGTTGGATCAGGGAACCTAGAGCGTACTATTCTGGTTTCTGAGCAAATTTCTTAACCTAGTGATTAACTTTTCATCCAAAGTTACTATAAACTGATTTTGTAAGAATTATATAGTGTATTGAGAAATTTTTTAAGCACTTCGAAACTTTACCAAAGATATACGATAAAGCGATTAAGTCACGCAACACACTTATAAATGAGATTTACATAACAATTTAGTTTCATGATCACTTTAACATAGTAGAGATAACTCTTATCCATTTACATTTTAGATATTATTTAAAATAATTGGATCATATATGGTTAAACAATAAAAAAAAAACTCACAAAAATATGTGTTAAGACTATCGTTTAGAAAAAAAAATTACCATTAAAAATTCCTAGACACATTTTCCTCAAAGTAATTTTATTTTAAACAAAAAATCCCAAATTAGTACCCCATGATACATTTATCTCAGACTTATTTTATCTAAAAAAAAATTCAAATTAGTAAACTAGTATCCTCTAATTCCTAGTACATCTATCTAAATCTACCCTGTAAGCCGATGAAAACTAGTTTGGGGTAAAATCACTCCACATGTTATGCCATGCGACAATGACAAAAACAAAGTGAGGTGTCACATGGTGTGCATGCGAATGTTAGCCACGTGACTAAACAATTCCATGTGTCATGCCATGTGGAAATCATAATAGCAACATAAAATACCACGTGGGAAGCATATGAGTGAATGCTTAATTAGGATTTAAACTATATATAATAGATGAACGTTAAGGATATAAATTCTACCACAGTGAAATTTCCCAGAAATCAATAAACTTCAAAATTTTTTTGAAGTCATGCAAAGACAATGACATCAACTTGGAAAAACATTCCGAAGAAAATAAAATTCACATATTCAATTTAAAATTTTTCTTTGACATTCTCTTAGGAAACTGGTGGGAGATAATTATCAAAAAAAATTTCTAAACCTATTATATAGATGTCAATTCAGTCTTGAGCTTTTCAATTTGGTCAATTTAGTCATAAATCTTTTGAAGATTGCCAATGTAATCTTGCAAGCCAACTCTGGTAGGGAATCGCTAACGTGAACGCCGTGCCATGGCGCTGATATGGACAATGTGTAAATTTTTTAAAAAAATTCTTAATTTTTTATTTTTCCATTTATGCTTTTTTTTCTTTTATTTTTTCCTCTCTTATGTCCCTCTGCTAGCCGTCTTCGAGGCCGCGGACCAATGGAAGGACATAGGGAAAAAAAATGGAAAAAGAAAATGGAAATAAAAGAAAAAATTTATAGAATTTTAAAAAATTGCAAAAATTGTCTACGTTAGCACCGGCATCTAGCTATGCCACGTAGAACGGCCAATGTCCCCATCAATGATTGCCGGCCAAAATTAATGAAAATGAATACAAGCAAATCATCAAAAGATTTAGGGCTAATTGGCTAAATTGAAAGTTCAGAATTAAATTGACATATGTACAATGAATTTAAGATATTTTTGGTAATTCCCAAACTAGTAGTATGCCCTACCTAATCACTTAGATCAATCACGGTGTACTTTATCCTTCGACTAAGCTAAGTCTATAGACGCAGGTCAAATCATGCTATCCAAGTAAATGGATTGGGTAAGTCTCTATCACTTGATGACTACGGTGGCTTCTAAGTGGCTTCTAAGGTCATTTTGAGTGGGAGATACTGTGATTAGGATATGTTGACCACTTAGCCAGCTACCCTTTGAGCGTTTTTACTTTATTCATTCATTATACTTTTGTTTCATTTTATTTTATCACGATGCGATTTTTCTGTAAGATTAAAAAGCTTATACGTAAACAACAATTTGGTTACGTAGATTACACTTGCATTTTGAATTTCTGCATTAGGTAGATTTGATTTGATTTTGAAATATAACTATGTCAGTAGGGAGAAATTTCAGGTTTAGAAAGTATTTGAACTTCATTAATATCATTATTCAAAGTAAAGAAGACCTCCTACTTCTAAGGGTTACGAATATTATACCCATGGGCAGAACCTGAAAGTGGTCATTCAATTTCATCTCTCATATATGTTAATATCAAAATTTGAATTTTCTTATGATACAATGACCTTCATAAAAAATAATAAATCTTGAAATATATTTCTCTCTCCATATAGTTTTCTCTTACGATTGAATAACCTTCTTCAAAAGTTTTCAAATCTTGAAATATCTTTCTCTTTCTGCATATATTTGTAACATTTCTTTGTATTGTGTATTTTATCAACAAAAATGTTCCCATTAAATATTTCCGATAAAGTTGTTTCGCTTAATTTTTCAAATGCCGATTTCGCTAGACGTAAAAATGTTTCCAACGCAAGTATTTACGATCTTGAAGAAAGTAGGCAAGTTGTCTTTTGAACATAGGAACACCACTTCCTTTGGTGTCCTACTACATATAACACGCAAGTACTTGCACAAATGAAGTAGATAATAAAAAGTTCTATGTAGGTAAATGCTCACCTTAAATTGTTTTGGCACTACTGTCATATTGCATTCGCTCATATCAAGTCCCACCAATTTCTTTCGACCAGAGGAAAATTGCGGAATCGGGCAAGCACATCCAGCCCATCGAAACCATCTTAGCTCATTAGGAAGATATATAGGACCTTGGTATGAATTATGCACATTACGCAAGATGAGCAATCTCAACCTTCTCATTTTCGTAAAAGCATCAGGACCGATATATATCTCTGTTGGCATAGGTGGCTCCAACACTATGGCTTTTACAGCACAATCTTCCTGTGTATACAAAGACTATTTAGGTTATGCATGTTCAGTAACTTGAGTCAAAGATAAGAGCAGAATTTTGATCGTATTTGCAAGTCTTACCATGTCGCTCGACAGAACATCGACAACATCATCTAATAGCCATAGTCTGCTGCGTCTCCCGGGATCATCGCGACATTCTAGTCTCACAATATCCATACCCATCAATTGAATCAAGTCATGCATTTGCAGGTGTTCATGCTCAATGTTTATCAAGGACCTCTCAATGAGAATTTCTAATCCTATTACCGCCTCGAGTTCACAACTATTGAGAACTTTCTTTACGTACTCACTATCCCTCCTCTTAAAAAAGCAGGCAATGTCGAGAAAAATCTCTCTCTCATTTTCCTCTAGTCCATCATAACTTATTTTGAGCACATCGTTAATGGTTTTGTTAGGAATCCTAGAAAGCTTCTTTAGTGAACTTTCCCATACATCTTCTCTTCTACCACACAAGAAGGAACCTAGCACCTCAATTGCTAAGGGAAGGCCTCCAGCATGATTCAAAACACTATCCACCAAATCTCGTCTGATATCTAATTTTTCATGTGTCGAAAAAGCATGACTGCTCAGCAGCTCACGAGCTTCACTGTCTTCCAATACTTTAACTTCGTACACATGAACTTGATCAATTGCATGACGAGTTATCAAATGTTTATCTCTTGTCGTAACAATAATCCTACTTCCATTACCAAACCAATTGCCTTCTGCTGCTAAAGCATTTAACTGGCGCAAGTCATCCACATCATCAAGGACAAGGAGAACTTTTTTATGATAAAGTCTTTCTCGTATTATCTCAATACCTGCATCGACACTAGACACTACTAATCTTTCTTTCCGTAATAATATCTCGGATAATAATGTCTCTTGCAAAGTAACCAAGTCCTTGCATTCTTTTGAAGTTTCTCGAACATTTGCCAGAAAACATGAATTGTCAAATTTACCGAAAATATCATTATAAAGGGCTTTAGCTAAAGTTGTTTTTCCTATGCCTCCCTTTCCCCATAATCCCATCATGAGAACGCCATCCTGAGACTCAAGATTTAGCATTGATTTCAGCTTAACCACACGGGAATCTATCCCCACCGGATGCTTGGCAACATGCAAAGGTGTTCGGCCCAGGTGATTGGCAATATCCTTCACAATGCTTTGTATATGCTCTGAGTCATCTCTGACAGAAAAAAAAAAACGAAAAAAGAAATAGTAGCATCGTTTTAGCAATTTGAATTAGCAAATAACGAGCAATCACCAACCAATAATGATAATCACAAGTTCACAAGTAAACTAAACGAATTCTGACTGACTCGAGTTAGAACCCCGAGAGCTCCACACCGATCAAAACAAGTTCAGCTTTCAACTTTTAGTCATCCAAGTGATTCATGCTCTATTAATTTATGCACTCTACTTACCCGTCCTTCAATTCCCACCCGGACAAGTTACTGGCTTTCGAAAGGGCTTTCTTCCATTTCTTCACTTTCTCCGAATTCTCCCCAAACTTGGACTCATGTTTAGCCATAGCTTCTTTGTACTTGTATCTTGGTGTTCTCACTTCTCTGGGTTCCACTTTGTAAAACACCGTGAAGACCATGAGGCCTCTTTCCTCTCGGCACTCCATGATCTTCGCTACCTCTTCCAAACACCACGTCGAGGAAGCGTAATCCTCGGAGAAAATGATCACCGCCACGTGCGATTTCTCGATCGCCTTCATCAGCGCCTGCCCTATTTCATCCCCTTTCCTAAGCTCCTCGCTGTCGACGTAAGTGTAGATTCCTTTCAGGTCAAGAGCTGCGTAGAGATGGCCAAGGAAATTGTTACGGACATCCGTGCCTCTGAAACTCAAGAACACATGATAGATCTTTTCGGGTTTCAACGAAGAAGCCATTGGATGATGAAGTTCAACAATCGGCAACGAATGCTAGCTGAAGGTTCGAAACTGTGTTTTCAGGAAGTTCGTTGGCCACTTGATCTTCTTGCTGATTTATTCTTACGCTATAGGAAATGGACCAAGAAAGCTAGAGGTGTGAACTCAAAGACTTTACTTTCACCGAAGAACGCGTACCAGCGCATTATTCGGCAAAAGTTAGCTTATAATAATAGATCAGTACTGGTCCTAGTGGGCTCGTTTAGTGCATGAACCGGCAAACAATTCTAGGGCGTAGGATTCTCGTGATCTAGGTCAACTTTCCTCGAAGTATCATCTCCCCAACTCCGAGAAGTTGCTTTTGCCTTGCTATATAATAATTTACCACATGACCGCTCAATGGAGATATATAATAACACGCACAATCAATGGCACCAGCGAAAAATAATGTTATATCTATTAACAATAGTAGAACTTTCCAAAAACACGGTGCATGGACCAAGATTTTCGATCAAAAACGCAAAGGATGGACCAAGATGACCACAAAAAAAAAAGTATGGACCAAGATATTTAATAGGTATGAACACCTGAACTTATTTTCATTAAAGACCGCAAACCAGCTTCGTGGAAATGGCTTTGCTCTGTTTAGTCTTCATTTTCTGATTTGGAATTGAAGTAATTCATGTCACTAGGCATTAGGTTAGCTTTTGTCGTAGGCTCACTAACAAAAGAAAAAAAAAATTGCTGGGTTACTTGAATTAGATATGAATCGTTAAATTTGCATTACAATAAATCATAAACGACATCATTTTGTTAACTCTGCTGGAATGAATATGTGCAGATTTGGACAAATGGCGCGAAATCTAATCATGATGATGGGCTTTTCACTACTGCTATTGTCCCCTTAGGCAGGACGCGCGGGACATCACCTTGTGAAATGTTTGAATTGCCGTATGATCAAGGGTGATATGATGAAGGCATAAAGCGGGATTTTTGTGGATTAAAGCTTGTATCAGTTGGGCTTTGTGGATGGCCTCATGGTATTCTTCAATGGTAGCAATCGTCGTCTCAAATCTTCATTGTACTCCATATATTCCAAGGAGGATAAAAGGGTCTATTTGGTTCAGCATTTGGTCAGGAGACTTTGAAAAAATGCAAATGCTATTGAGCTAAAGGGGTTTGGCGAAATGCAAAGATTGTTTGGTAAAATGCAATTAAAAAATGTATTTGGATGCAACTTTCATGTAAATGTTGTTTGGTAAAAACTACCATTTGTAAATGATTCAATTTGTTAATTATTTTTAATTATTCCAAATGTTTTTTATTTTAAAAAAATATTACTTTATTTTAATTACTTTCCTTAATTATATTTTATTTTTAATTATTTATATTTTATTTTTCCAATTTTTTTAATTTTAATTACTTTATTTAATTATTTTATTTTTGGGAACAAAGACAACCAAAGCAGCAACGAGCTGCAAGAACCATGACCAACAACAGCTTGCAAGCACCGAACAAAACCCTAATCAAGTTAAGATCAACATAGAACAGCCCCAAGCAGAAAGAATACGTCTATTCCTGGGGTTATCTTCAGCTCCTTGAATGGTAATGGCTTTATCCTAGACAACTTTAGAAAGGTGTTTCTTGAGTGCGGCAACATCACGGGTTCGATTCCTTATATATATATATATATATATATATATATATATATATATTTGTATGTATATAAAAAAAAAACACGCACAATCAAGTGTACCAGCAAAAAATAATGTTATTTCTATTAACAATAGTAGAACTTTCCAAAACACGGTGCTTTAAGTATGGACCAAGATGACCACAAAAAAAAAAATAGTATGGACGAAGATATTTAATAGGTATGAACCTGAACTTATTTTCATTAGAGACCGCAAACCAGCTTCGTGGAAATGGCTTTGCTCTGTTTAGTCTTCATTTTCCGTTTTGGAGTTGAAGTATTTCATGTCACTAGACATTAGGTTAGCTTTTGTCATAGGCTCACTAACAAATTAACGAAAAAAAAAACTTGCTGGGTTGCTTGAATTAAATATGAATCGCTAAATTTGCATAGCAATAAATAAATCATAAACGAGACATCATTTCGTTAACTCTATTAGAATGAATGTGCGTAGATTTGAACAAATGGCGTGAAATTTGATCATGATGATGGGCTTTCACTACTGCTATTGTCCCAATGGGACACGCGGGACATCACCTCGTGAACTTTTTTGAATTGCCGTATGATCAAGGGTGATATGATGAAGGCATAAAATCGGATTTTTGTGGATTAAAACTGGTATCATTGCTCCTCATTTCTTTCCTAACTAGTAAACGATGCTACTTCTAAAGTGGAGCTTAGTCAGTTGGGCTTTGTGTATGACTTCATGGTATTCTTCAATGGTAGCAATCATCGTCCTAAATCTTCAATGTACTCCATATATTCCAAAGAGGATAACATACAATTGTTTTTGGTTGGATATGAGGATGCTTACTGCGCTGGTTGTGTCAATTGAGTGGTTTTAAATGTGGAAAAGTTCGTCTGTCAAAGTTCAGGATCGCTCTCTCTTATCACTGGTAGACTAAATGACGAAGGAATGTGGGTCCTTGATCAGGAAAATTACAACTGGAATGACTACATGGACAGTAATACATCTCAGTTATGCAGGTAGACCCCAACTGAACAAGTGTGTTGTTATTTACTGCTTGATAAACTATTAGTGTCAAATTTTTACTATGCCAAAGAAGTTGACATGAAGATCTCAGCGGTTGGAGAATAATCATGGGGTCAAGGTTGCTTGGAAGAGGTTTGTTTACCCAGGATTGGAGTCTTTGTTCCTTGGAATATGACATGTTCACTCAAGAGGATGTAGCATTAGTGGGGTACGGCGCAGCCCAGCATGCTTGGGTGCCAACCATTAGGGATCACACATGATATAAACCAAGATTACGAAGCTCAGACACATCAATAGCGCACCTAGAATTACCTCAAAGTTCGAAAGCTTAAAAAAAAATTAAGCTAGATTACACAATAGGTTGATGACAAAAATTAGCATTAACAAAAAGTGATGCCTACACAGGGCTATGCCTAACAATCTGATAATCAAGCTAAATAATTGAATGGACTTGTGATCACAGCTGCAACCCTCAGTAAACACCTAAACATTTGGGCAAAAACTGATCTGGAAATGCATCACGCTTCCTTTCTCAGATCCCCTGATGAAATTCTGCAATTTTAGAAATTCAGTAAATGGCACACGCATTGTCAGTCCTTGTACACTAAATCATTTGACGGCACTATGGAATTCTAGCTATTTAACTACATCTTCACACCATAAAATAGAATGCTAATCGTTGTCATTACCATTAAAGGGATCTCTCTACTTAAAGGGCTGTCTAAACACACTATGATTATGCAACTTTTTAGGATCTTGAGACAAAATAATTACACTCAACTGTTTCTGAGATCCCACACAAACAGCAGTCTTACTATGCTAGGATCTGCCCCAATGACGTCACATCCAAATTTGCACTTTATATGTAGAATTAAAAGAGACACAAAACTATGGTTCAAAAGTTATTTTGCAATTAGTTCTTGCCTCAAGAATACGAAATACCTTGAACTGAAAGTTTTTACTTCAGGATAAAGTCAAATGAAGAGATCAACTTGCAGGAATAGGAACAATGAACAAAATAACCATCATAAACCAAGAATAAGGAACGAAGAGCAAGGATGTTGTCTAACTTCATCTTGAAGACTTAAAAATGCCTCGTTGTGATTGACTCCCACCGTACAAGGGAATTTATAGCTGTAGGTATACTCAAAAGCCACATGAGCACCATACTGCCACAGCAAGAAACATTGCCACAGCACCCTAATCCATGCCATTCCATTGCTAACAGGCTATAATACAGGAAGGTCACACCATGCAGCCAATGTGTTATATGCACAAGTAACCGATAGTAGTTCCATCTCTACATGATGTACATGGTGTTCAGAAAAGCAAGGAATCATAAGTTCAAAGGTCTTACTTAGTTGTGCAAAGGCATGGGAAGATTCAACAGGAAGAATCAATGCACGTAGATCTAAGTTTAAGCATGAGTAACCTGTGACCTGTGAGGCTTTGGAGCTGAAAATCAAATGTTAGCATTCAGCATACATATATACAAACAAATCATAGATTCCACGATATCGTAAATAGAAAATGGATGGAAAAGGAGGGGAAAAAGGAGGAGAAATGATACTTCATGTAACAAGGTTCAACCAACTAGATTTTATCATTGCAAAGAAAATTTATTTGAGGCCATCTTTTCTGTATGTAAAGACTTTCCAAAGCATACCATATATCAGAGGCATGAAAAGGTTATGGTCTGATCAGTCTCTTGAAATATTTGCAACTGGAAGAGCGCAAATTGGACAATCACTCGACCAAGAACCATATATGCTTACAAATTCATGATAGGGATCAAGGAAGAAGATATTTTTCTCTAATGAGCCTAGCCAATGGATTATCAACTATTAAGATAATACACTTCGTCATTTTGCTTAATCAAGGACATTAAATCCCATATTTCAATCAGCAATCTCGCTAGGTATACCGAGTCGAGGGAAGCTACATATGATAAGCAGGGCATCTGAAAATTAGCGCCCCCACAAAAAAGAAAAAAAAGGGACTGAGCATCAGAAACTCTACCTTTTGTTTACTGGGCAAATTCTACACCTAGTCATAGCAACCATTATAAGGTGGAACACTTCTCACTCAAGCAACTATACTTAGTGTCTGGATAAGTGTACGCACATTGTCAAGATGAGCACTCTTGAGCACCTTATCTTTAATGGAGAAAACTTCCAAACAGATTCTCATCCAACCAATGACCCACCACTTCTATAATAGCAATTTCGCTAGCCCTTAGTCATTACAAAACATTCCATTGGGCATATAATACTCCAGACCAAGGATACAACAACATATCTTCACTGCAGCAAACAATTTACTTATGAGAGAGAGAGAGAGAGAGAGAGAGAGAGAGAGAGAGAGAGTTGTTCAGCAAGATCTGCAATCACCAAAAGCCCCACCTACATTTCTTCTTAATCAATCTGGAAGGGGATCAGGGCTAGGAAGACCGTCGATATAGGCTCTAAAGATAAATTTTTCCGGAAGGGTCTCTCAAGGAGATGTTGCCAAGGCACAATGCTCAATTTGATTGATTGATAAAGAAAACTTTTGTTCTAAGTAGAATTTCTCTATTATGTTCATAAAAGCCTCTTAAAATGTATATTTAACTATGGGTCCATTGAGAATGAACTACCATTTCCCTTAGGTTATCAAATGTACATCGGTGCAAACGGCAGTATAATAACAATCTTTTGAAGAGATGGTCCGACTGGTTAAAAAGGTTATTGCCATTTGTACCATTAGGGTTTCCTCGTTCATAAAAATCTCGCAGAAGAGAAATGGCTTCTGATGCCATTATACCTCCACAACATTTGAATCCCTTTGATCCAGAATTCCCAATACTGCAAGAGAAACAAGAAAAAAATTGGAAACATTCCTAAATCAGGCAGATGCATCCCAGAATGCTTTTGACTCATAGTCAGATTAGTAATCACTGTACATAGCTATGAATTTCAAGCTCTAAAAGTATGACATTTCATGGTTTACTTTTTTCCCTTTTAAATTTTTGTCTAGACGCATCCTTGGTACATCTCTTGCTTCTTCCCCCAGTACTTGAGCTTGTTCTTTCAAAACTAACACTTTGAACAGAAAACAATGTCCGTAATCTAGATTGGCAATTTCATGTACTGCTCAAATCACAATGAAACAGATCCTGTTTCGCTATGTTTTAACATTTATTTGACAAAGTCGAAGTAAAAAATTGATGGGTTCTGAACAAGCTTAGGAAATGTGAAATGTTAGCACATAACAGCACAAGACAAATGAAAAATCATACTGGAAACACAAGCCATAAACCACAATTTACCAGGCACATGCTCACATGTAAGCAAGAAGAGACAATTGCAACCATCAGACGAGAAAAGAGATTTCTTTATCAAGCACATTGCCCACAACATATCAGAAAGCATGGATTTCCTCATTGTTAGAATATCATACTTCTTCGAAGATACTATATTTCTCAATTTCAATATGATAACATTAAAGCCATCAAAGAATCTCACTGAGTGAAAAAAGTCAGGAAGAAGAAATGAAGAAACAGGGGGAAGAGGGAAAAGGAAAAGAGAAACCAATGTTAGCATAACTTGTAGCACTTCCCAGAACTGTAAACTTTTTAGGGCAAATAAAGAATACGGAAATGTCTAACGAGTCACAAAGAATTTAAGAAAAAGGTAACAAAGCTGAAAGGGAGAGAATAAATATAAACTTGACTTCTTGATGCTTCCAGAAACACCACTTTCTTCCATTCAAACGAAGTAAAGGACAGAAAAGATGGAAAATTAGTTCCATAAACCTCCATTTATTTTCATGGTTATGTGTTGCAATATTTGACGTGCGACAACATACAGAATCACTATGAACCCACATCCATCGGTTATCAACATAAGGATCAGAAACCTCAAGTAAGCTCTAGTTGTCGATTGTTTTTTTGGGTAAGGGCTAGTTGTCAATTGTTATATGTCACAATTTCAAAGTAAAGCTATGTAGATACAAAACCAGCGGCAACAGCAAGTTCAGAATCGCAAGCTCAGAATCTGACCTAATGGATGCCTCAGAGCTACTTGAATGTAACGACAGTATTGAGCCACAGCCTCCGAATTTATCATTTGCACAGCCATAGTATACTTCCTTTATACCTACAAAAGAATAAGAGTCATCCAAATATTTATAAATAAACAAATTTGATCAGATTCCAGTTTTATTTCAGTTTGATCAACAGATATACCAATGATCGATAATGCTGCTGCACACATTATGGAGGATTCACATGTCACATAAAGGGAGCATGCTGAGAACTTCTCTGCAACTTCTGCAGCTGTAAATCCAGTCCTCTGCCACTGTATAAGAAGAACATCAAGAGCTTCCCTCTCTGCATGTCTCGTTGCCTATGAAAACACAAGGAGAAAAACAAAGCAAGCATATCAAACTCAGGAGCTGTGTCAGAGAGACAATTACTCATATTATAGTTTCAACATGAATTTAGGAAATACATTTCATGAGGAATGTGTTTTCTCCTTCAAGTTAACTAACTAAGAGTAGATATAAGAATCAAGGCTTATACTACATTAAGTCAACAAGTTTTGCTCGATGAAAATTGATGAAAATCTCACATGGCAAAAGAGGCTTCTTATTGGATCAGCCACCTCCACCTTTTCCAACAGTATTTTTAAATATACCCCTGTAGCAAGGTGCCTTTGTCATTTTATTAAGCTCCACAAGATAATAAAGGGCATTTTTCGCATCAACTATTCATTACAATCCATAAAATCATCTATAGTAATTTATTGTCACCTCATGGCTATAAATGATTAAAGAAATATACTATTAGTTAAGAGACGATCTCTACCAGAAGCCAGGCTCAAACTAGTTGTATAAATGGGCATTATATGAAGAACTGTGCCCAAGGAGCATGTTCTTACATCTTAAAAGGCAATACAATGGTCATAATGCATTTTTAGACCACATAGTATACCAGATGTCTAGCTACATACGGCATAAGAGAACAATGTTAGGAACTTCACAAAAGCAGATAAAGACCGTAATATGGTTCCTAACATAGCACAATGGCAAATGAAAAAGGTAAAACATTTTGTATAATAAAGCAAGATTATTGTTGTTGTTACCCCTGGCTATATTTACGAAGAGTAATGGGAACAAAACCCCTTACAGCCTAATAATGCATGGAAAATTCAACTCATTAACAGTTATTTTATTATCTAATAAATACATATTAAGGGAGAAACATAAAATGATCAACAATAAACTACAAGTGGATAATTCGAGGGTATCAATTTGGAAAAATAACAAAGTGTTGCTGGCCACAATCTATATAAGAGCATGGAGAAGCAATGATAAACATACATTCCGTGTCTCGTTAGTCCGGTTTCTTCCTGCCGCAATAACGTTCTCATCATCAACAATCACACAGCTGTTCAATCAAAGAGTCCAATCTGAAATCATTCACTAATTAAGACTATATTACTAATCATCTCAATTAGAAAATAAAGTAACATACATGAAATGCACCTGGTTACTTAAAACCAGTATCTTACCCAACTGGAACTTCAAGGCTGTCCAATGCAAGCTTTGCCTTACATAAGAAAAGAAATAGGTCTTGTTACTTTACTTGTTAGGAGGAAAAATATGAAAATAAGAGTCAGAAATTCTCTAATGCATGCATAAAAGAAAATTCAAAAAGAAATCAGCATCGCGTTGCCAGCAGTAGAAATACTTCAGCATCAATATGGAGCTACTAATGGAACAAATGCATGTCTCATAGTTATATGATCGAGATTTTGCAGGTTCTGTATAATATACTGGTCACTGAAGTCCCAGCAATGATTATCCCCACATACTCGTCCTGTAATACAGATACATATCCCACCTAACAGTTAAACTGATATGGCTCTAACAAAAGCACGGCAAAAACAAGAACTATTTTGAGAAACTACATGTTGCTCATTCCAGTGTGTCCTATCATGGTTACCTCAGAAGCTTTTCTTTCATTAATGAGGTTTCACTTGAAAATTCAAGAAGCTTCCTGAAGTTTTAGCATCTGGGTCATTTTCCCTTACAAATGCTATGGCATATAAGGATAAAGGGAAATCCCTAAAACTGTTGTGAGGCCTTCGGAAATCAGAATTGACAATCAGCTTCTTGCGATTGTCCTCTGTACTACTGAATAACCTATGTAAACTCTGGGTTTCTCGTGATTTTTTTTTTTCCATGTCCACAGGGCACAGGGCCAAAGAAAATAACCACCTAACCAGTTATCCACGGGCACAACTGATGTTCACATTATTCTCATGCTCCAAGTAAATTTGGTTTTAAATTCTCCCTAGGTGCCAAAGTCAAAAGGTGGTAAAAGGACTCGACCATCAAGCAACCTTTCCTGGTGGCTTGCCATCTCATTGCATCTTCTTCATTCCTCTATGGTTTCTATGGTTTTGCCTCTTCAAGTGCCTCATGATAAACAATACAGAGGCCTATCCCAATGATCGAAGCTTCTAACAAATAAATTATCCTGGCAAACCTATCACCCACTGCACATCTTTATGATAGGCACATACTACACATCCACATTTCCTAGACACCTCAAGAGAACCCAAATCCATCCCTCCCAGCCTACAGCACCTGGATTGGCTCTGTTTTTAACTTTAAAAGGAGACTGAACCACCCCATGTACACCCAACTTCCCGTCGTTGCACTCTGCCTTGCTTGTTTTTCCTTTAAACCTAGACTTCACCTACTTCTTTCAATAAATTGCCACCTATGAAAAGAGAGAAAGAAAACCCATACCTTCTAGGGATTGTTGCTGATTTAGCAGCGTGTAATGTCGTTTAACAATGGATGCGCTACCAAGCATCCGCAGACAACACTTACAAAGAAACACTTACTCAACGTCTCTTGTACAAATGCAACTATAAATTCTTCAAGTTCCCGCGGCAATTATAGCACCACATGAATCAGAATGAAACTTCACCTCAAGTATTACATCAAGTCAATACAATTCGACTGGGGCGTTACCTGATCTATAGCAAGCTGCATAAAACCCAGAACCTCAGGAGAGAATCGTTCACCCGAAGCTACGTTATCAGTTTCCATGGCTTCGGTCGGTGGTGGTGGTCCGTCGCCTCCACTCACCGGTCTCTGTCACCTTCGGTTCGCTAGGCTGTTTTACGAAAGACTTCTTCCGTTCGTCGCCACCGTTGGCAGGTGGCTATATTCCATTCGTCAAAGCTCGCTGGTGTGGGATGAAAGATGAGCAGTCGTGATATTACGTGGGGCGTCGATGGAGTTCGAATTTTGCCTATGGTGGAGAGGAGAGGAAAGGAAAGAGTTCAGAACGGGAAAATCAAAGAAAGAAGGGCCTGGGTCAGGGGATTTAGTTAGCAGCATTTTTGTCATTTATTATATTTTTTTTTTCTTGTTCTACTTTTTAGAGATTTTGAAAAGAAAACAAAAATAAAAAAAAAATAAGGAAATACAGGTACCACCCTACTGGCTATGGCCGTCAGGGTCGCCGCCGTCTCAATGAGGGCTGCAACCCTCTCCTAGATCGAGGCGAGGTCGCAACCCTCTAGTCGATGGGGTCACTAGCTACCCCGAGGGCCATCGCCGCTACCCCTCCAATTGTGGGGCGGGGGTCACAGTTAGGAGGTACCTATCGCTTGATTTTTGTTTTTGTTTTTGTTTTTTACTTTTTGTTTTAGTCTTTGTTTTTTAATTTAATTTGACAAAAATATTAGATTAAATTTCCATTTTGACAAAATGCTCTTGGTCAGCCGAAAAATTTGGCCGGCTGATCAATCAGTGAGATCATGCCCTTATTTAAAACAACCATAACTAAGGGTGTCAACGGGTCGGGTCGGGTCGGGCCTTCATGATACCCGACCCGACCCGAAACACAATACATATACGATTGACCCAACCCGAAACAAGATAGAACCGAACATGAACCAAACAATCGGGTCGGGTCGGGTCGGGTTTTTTTAGGTCGGGTTTCGGGTTTTTTGTTTTGTTTTGTTTTTTTTAAATTTTAAATCTAAGGCCCCCATGTGTCTGATTCTTAAACCCAATACTATACACTGTACACAGGATTGAATATGTACCAAAAACAAGTAAACCATGTTAATACATCATTTTGCAAGGAGATCTTGCCAAGTCCAAAACACTTGGCATTCAAGCTCCACTAAGAGCTCCTTCCCAAGACACTGGGCATCAATTTTTTCTTGTTCATGCATAACACAGTAGAAAGCATTAATCGACACAAAAGTTAAAAGTTAACCAACTATTAAAAGAACCCATTTCGTTGATTGTGGGTCGTGTTCTTCAATAGAGAATCTTCCGGCACCACTGTTAACTGCTCGTGATTGTCTATTGTTCTGAAGAATCCAAGCAGGATGTGTTACTCCAGAAATACTTGAATCCTGTCGCCCATTGTATTAGTCAAATCTAACAAGAGTTTCCCTCCGACTTTGCACTTGCGTTGTCCAACAATTCTTTAATATTTACGCTGGCAATAGCTGCAAGGATGGAAAAAATGTAAATTCTCTTCATCTGCTCAAGAACTTTGTCCAGGACAGAGCAAAATGCCAAGATTGCCAAAAAAACACAAAATACCTGGGACAATATTCGTGATGTTATCCAATAATCCGGCCTGCAGAGAAGAAAAGGAATGACAAAGGCAGATGACATTCCTTCATTATAAATATAACGTGGACATAAAGGTGAGAATATACTTTTAGGTACTATGCCAGCGATAAGCATTATATTCATCCGGAAAATACGGTCACAAAACATGGTAGAACGAGTTTTCAGGCTGTGGTTTAGCAAAATCATAGCTTGGAATAGGAGGAGGCCACAAGCAAGAATGAAACTATTGATGTACTGCTACTGCCACGGATATGCAAGATGAAATCCATTTTATGACTTACTGGAATCCTAAGGTCAAGTCTCTCAAGCCCATCTCTTCCTGTTATTTTTATTCTCAAAGTCCAAGACCAGATACCGGAGAAAGGACCTCTTGAGCTTTCTGTTCCATAATATGTAGGATTTATCACTTCAACAATGAGAGCTCTTTACCTTGACAAAAGGATCCTTCGTTCCTCCCTGCCAATGTTCCATGTGAGTGAACGAAGAAATTGTGGACAACCTGATTTTCTCCAGTGAAAAATGAAGTACTCTCACCATGTTTCGGGTCCCAAATTGGCCATTTGGCATGAGAACTAATGGAGATAAGTAAAAAACTAATTTATCTTCCTAACCTTTAGGAAGAGCCATTATTCATTTTAATAACTAATGGAGAAACAAAATAAAGGCAGCTTGATGTGAAAGACAAAAAAAAAGAACTGGAATATCATACATCAAATTGTCACAATCATATGAGAAGCTTTACATGAGAAATACAATTTACCAGATTCTTCAGGATTTGTAGTAGAGCAATTTGCTAGCTTCCCAGGAAGAGATGATGATCTCAGAACACTCTTTTGTCTCACCAACTCCAGTGCTCTCTTAGCTGCCAAAGCTGCCTAGACAAGAAAAGCATCACAAGGGAAATCAGAGAAACTTCAAGCTCACAATTATTGGTAACCATTTCCACAATCTACAGCATTTAATCAAGTAAACACTTAACAAAACAGAACATTTGGACATCACTTAATGATTATGCTTTCAAGGATTAAACAAGAAGCGGTGAAGCTCAAGGCAAGTCCAAGTGACTACAAGTCATCTTTAAACTATCAATTAGTTAGTTCGGCCAAGTACATGCATAGATGAAGGTCTCAGAGTCAATGTAATTCTT
>JAGVVM010021079.1:0-31850 GCA_019149425.1 Psidium friedrichsthalianum | reverse complement strand
CCCTGAAAGAGACCCTAGGATTAAGGAGATGATGAGAGTCTTGATAGAGGTTAGTAACTTGATGGGTAGGCAGGTTGCAAAAAGAGCTGCTGCTGTAGCTCAAGCAGCTGAGGCCGTCTTGGCTGCTGTGAATGGAGCGAATAGGGGTAATGGGCATGGAAATGGAGGTCGTCAAACACACCATATTATAGAGCAATTTCTAAAGCTGCAACCGTTTAAGTTTGATGGGAATGGAGGACCTGAAGTAGCCTCCCTCTGGATAGAGCAGCTAGAGAAAGCATTTGCTGTCTTAGGATGCTCCGAAGGAGAAAAGGTCTCGCTGGCGACCTATCAACTCTAGAATACGGCTGATGATTGGTGGAAAGCCACCCGCGAAAGAGTCTTCCCTGAGGGAGTGGAACCGAACTGGACAACGTTTTGCGCAGCGTTTAATGGGAAGTATTTTTCCAAAGCTGCTCAAGAGAGAAAAATGGAGGAATTTCTAAGGCTTCGCCAAGGGTATATGTCTGTGGATCAATACGAAGGAGAATTTGCGAGACTGTCTAAGTTCGCACGGAGGTTGATAGAGGATCCATGGGACAAGGCGAGGAGGTTTCGAGAAGGGTTGAGGCCTGAATTGAAAAGTATGCTAATTACCACTGGGCTGAGAGACTACAACAAAATGTACGAAAGAGCATTGGCAATCTAGTGAAACTTGATGGAGAAGGCTACCGCCTCTAAATCGCGGTTCATGCCTGGAAGGGACCATAGGAGTTTTGGCAAGAGACCAATGCGAGATAGCAGAAGATTTGTTCCACCGGCTAGAAGAACCTTGGGGAAACCAGCAATATCTACAGGTTCAAGATGCCAAGACTGTGACGGGAGACATGGGGCAAATTTGGGCTTTGTGGGCTGTCCAAGGAATGATTTGAGTGAAAATTTTGAGAGCCCAAGTGTGGTCATGGGTCGCGAGTCAATTTGGGCTTAGATGGGCTAGTTAGTCAAGTGGGTTTGAGCATGGTTTCATGTGAGACGAATTGGGTTAGATTTGCCGGACTTAGAGGACTGCCCAAGAGTTGATTTAAATGGAAATTGTGAACCAAAGTGAGGCCGTGAGTCACGAGTGAAGGAATTAGTTAATATGGGCCGAATTGGGCAATTGGGCCTGGTGAGCTTGACACACGAGTTTGCATGAGGCGAGCTAGTCTGGATTTAAGGGACGTAGATTTCGGTACATGGGATGATTTAAAATGAAAATTGGAGCCGAGTGTGATTAGTAGGCCATGAGTGATTAATGGGCCTAAATTGGGCTTGAGAGAACTTGGGCCAAGAAGGTTAGGTTGTCTACGTTCAATGTCTCGATAGTAATTAATTAAGCATATGCCATGATAAATATGTTCTGCTATTAACTTGTGACATACCATGTTATGCACGTACATTGAATGGTTCATCTGGAAATTACGTTCTATACGTTGTGGCATATGTGACGTGCATTGAATCGATTGTGAGCATGGCATGCATTCTCACGCGGCGAGATAAGGGAGAGGGATGGCCCAAGGCGTGTTTGCGTGGGGAAGTTGGAGAGATAAGCGTGCGGACTTAATGTACCTGGTGGAGGTACGGTGCGCCCGGATGTGCGCGGCACGGAGTAGCTGGAGTGATAAGCTTGCCAAGCTGGAGCGTTCCACACGCAAGTAGGGGCACGGGCCTAAAGCGTGCAATACGCTGGCCAGACCTGAGGCGTGTTTACGCAGGCTGAATGGTATTCTGATACTAGGCATTGAGCATTGTGCATTGAGTATCGAGCATTGAGCACTGAGCCTGAAATAGTGGCATGCTACGTTCGTACATTCCCGCATGTAAATTTATTTTCTGATTATACGTGATCACTAGTTGATTGGGCCACGTATATTGTACCCCATTTACGCCGCTGCCAAGAGAGCTGAGTTAGAGAGTGCCGACTAGCCTTAGAGTTACAGGTTAGGGTCGACCCGATAAGCATACCTTATCCTACGTTAGGATTAGTAGTGAGCTTATTGAGTCTTTGACTCACTGGCGTTGGTTGCTAATCTTTGCAGACCCCCGACCGTAGCGATGAGCATCCTACCGATACTTTTTGGGCTCCCCGTGGAGGTAGAGAAAGACATGAGGTATTTTGCCAAGATCGATGGCACTATATGTGCTAGACACCTTACCACTGTATGGGTAGACTCTAGAAGTTCGCTCCTAGTACCCTATAGATACGAGGCGTAGATGGTTAGGAGAGACTAGGTGTTCAGGGGACTTGCGCGAGCCTTCAACATACCGATCGAGGAGATGGGAGATCCTTTCCTCCTGCGTCCCACGACCTTTGATGGAGAAATCATCGACCTTGAGCCGAGCGAGCAGCAGCTACCACCAAGGCGTATGGAGATTGATGGCCAAGAGGGAGACCCCATGGACACTGAGCCTTCCTCTCTTGAGTACGAGGAGGACCCTAAGGAGCTACCTTGGCAGTCGAACTGGAGCAACATCGACCAGAAGTAGACCCCTAGGTTGAGACGTCTAGCCGAGCGTGGGATTTTGGACCGTACATTATATTCCCTTTTGATGGTATGTACCCTAACACTTGATGATATATATATGAATTGGCTGTTATTGTTGACCGTGTATCTCTTGTCTTCTACCCCATTAGGTTGGAGTTTCGCTTCCGCAGGTTAGTGTTTGTTTTCGAGGGTCGTCTGGCGGTGACAAATTTCCTGGGTCGTCGTAGATCGTGGGCCAGGCCGACGCGGATGGACACGGGATGTCGCGAGCCCGTAGGATTCGGGGCGTGACAACACCCATGCATTGTTTATTCAGAGGTTGGGATCATGGAAATGACGGATATGTGGCCAATGATGCCATTACCACGGGGAACATAACATGCTAATATTCTTCACTTTGGCCCCAATAACACCAAGTTGAGGATCTTTCTCGTTATGCATGGTTTTCTCTTATGAAAATCGTGTTTAAACTTGCTCATATTTACCGCGATTTTGTTGACATGATCAAAACACAATTCTCAAGATATAATGGTTTTTCAGACTGATTATGCCATGGATATAAGGACACAAAGTTTCTTAGAATTCTTTTTTTAAGCAGATACTACCATTCACCATTCTTGTCCAAAAGCTTCCCAACAAAATAATCGTTCTTATATGTTGTATGCACTATTCTAATCTCAACATCTTGTCTAGAAAATTTTTAGTGAGAGGCATGTCATATTGCTATGCACACTGTTAATTGTACTTCGTTAACTACTATGGGTAACATCTCTCCTTATTATTGCTTTTATGGCAGTATTTCTCGTTACAATCTTTTTTAGGTCTTTGGTATTGCTTGTTTTGTGCATCTTTTGTCAAATGAACCCATAAAGGTAGAATCTTGTGCCTATATATGTTGCTTCCTTGGGTAATTGAGCAAAAAGTGTATATATGTTCGAATTTTGTCTCTAACCGTCACCATGTGTCTCATCACATTAGTCTTTAGGAATACAAGATGCTCTCATCTCCTTGTTCTTTTAAATACGCTCCCATCATTCCTTTCACTATTAATTCTTAAGTGGATTTATTCCCTAAAGATGACGTAACTGGCACTACTTTTGAAACTTCCTCTCTGGAATTGTCTTCTCTTGATCTTGATTTAGGTATTATTGGTGATCTCACTTCGGCAACTCCAACATTTATGTACCTTGAGTGAATTATCCACCTGTTATGCTAGAAATGATCCGTGACGAAAGATCTTTTATCGAGAAACGTCGAATTTTTGGATTTATTATTTTAAACGGGCTATTGTAGAGATTTCAAACATGAAGTAAAAAATGGAAAAAAAAATAAATAGGAAGATAAAGTAAAGTGCAATCAAAGTAAATGCTTGATAAGATAAATTGCGGAGCAAAAGATAATTGTTTTTGATTGATGATTGATTGGTCCTTAACAAAGAGTCGTCTCCCACTATTTATAGAATAGTACAAGGTAAAATCATCTCATGCAGTTTTTTCACGTATACCTTATCCTAGAACTTTCGGATCTTCCTCGATAACCGTTCTCCTTATCCTTAAAGTAGTTCGAAACACATACTTAATTACTCCACATGACCATTGACATGACGTACCAACATAATGGTGTCCCTGAAATTTTTCTTTAATCAAGCGTCAACCTGCCTAATGTTCTTTCCTGGCTAAGGACCAATTTGCCATTTCTTAGCTACCAATGTGTGCAGTTCAATGGGCCTTGTGACCTCCGCAGGTTTTACAATCAAATAAGGCCCAAGCTAATTTTAAGTGTCAACATATGCCCTCCTCAAAAGAATTAATATAAGAATTAAGAATCATCCAACAAGTTGGCGTGTTTGAAAATGTGTACGACTTCTATTACCACATCTTCATGATAGACTTTTGGTCATCTTGTATGAGGTGTGTCTCGTTTACCTTGGTTTCATCATTGTGAACTCCCGATGATTCAAAACACCTCTTGGGATCTCATGCCCCTTTTTAAACCCCCCAAATTGTCTTCCAAGGTATCATTTTTATCTTGATTGATTTTCGACCTTACAACCCAAAACCCATTTCCGTGACTGCAACTGATTAGCAAACCCCCCCACCAGATGATCTTAGCATGAGGCGTTGATCAATGGCAAAGGACAAGGTGTCGCTATTTGCACTTTGCTTACCTTTGACAAATTGAATCTACCACTAGTAATGTTGGGTCCCGTCTTGTCAAGTCTAGTATCCCTTTGTCTGTCTGGGGACGTTTTCCTTGGTGCAAGGATGAAAAATTACCTTTCCAAGCATGTCAAACTTAATGGATCAGTGTGGTCATTATCACCGCGTCAAGGTCTTTTCCTTCTTTCAATTCCAATTTCCTTCAATGGTATAATAGAATTAAGACCGTGAAGTTGTATGTCTAGTGAGAGGCTAGAATTGATAAGGCACTCAAATCCAGTGCTTTGATTGGAGGCTCCACAATAGTTTACTAGGAGCTTTCGCTAGTTTTTGGTCACCATCCACGAACTATTTCTTCTTCCGTTCAGGTCCAATGTTGGTCACTCTCTTCGATACATCTGCTATCATTGGATTTAGCCCTTTCATTGAAGATCCTTGCCAAAGCAATTTATTCGAGTGCCCCTTCGCATCCACTTTCAAAGAGTCATCATATAGCCCCTTTATCACTCAACATTGAAAACATTGGGTGAAGTTTTCCAGATTGAACATACTGCCTTTCTCTTGGTTTGGCTAAGCAAGTTTTTGCTCCTTCACTCGGATCTGCAAGTTTGCAGAAACTTATCTTACCTTGCTTACCATATATCCCGAGGGAGATGTTTTGCTCTCAAGAAGCTTGTCTTGGCAGCTCTTTACAAAGGCCTAGATTTTGCCTTTCAATCCATGCAGGAAAATACCACTACCAATTTCTATGGCCCTTTTTGGACCCTCCAAGCTTAGATAAAACTTTATTTTCCTTCTTTGTTTTTTGATGAAAGAATCAATCTTTCTCAAGGTAGCAAAGCCAAACCTTTTTTTCCTGATTCTCGAGGGAGTAAGCTTATGATGTTTAAACTCTTACTTACTCCTTCAGCAGATTCGAGCTATAAACATTTCTTTAGTCTGCTTTACCCCAAATAATTGTTATCATCTAAGTCTTTACCTCTTCAAAGGTCATAATTCACTAAGTAGTTCGACTTTTCTGACGATAACAATAGATTTTGGCTTTCCATCCCGACTCCTACAGACCTTCCCCTTAAGCTTTCCCTCAAATATAAGCTCAAATCAGGCTTATAAATTTATTCTCTCCAGTATTGTACTCGTCAATTCGAGCTCATTCAAGGTCTTTCTTTGCCTTGTTTTATTCAATGGAATACCCTTTCAATACCAAAAATAGGTATGCTGTCTCAGACAGATTCAACCCCTTTAAGTGTTATTATATTATAACAATGGGAGTCCTCAACAAGCACATCATGACCCCATTCGTGCCGTGCCTTGATGTAACCACCACGTTCCCTAGTTGGTGGGCTAAATATCAAGCCATAGAGTTTAAGGAAGACATCTCCTCTATTTTGAACAAAATCCAAATCGAGCAGTCTCTCTCGCCAACATTTGAAAGCGTTGACTTAACTTCTCTAGGTAAGACTCGTAAAGCATCAAAGAGGAAGATATCGATAGGTAACTTGTTATCAGATTACCTTTCTTGGAGTTTCCAATTCACATCCAATGTATTTATTGAGTACTTTTCGTAGATGCCAACCAAACAGACTCTACTCTAATGGAAACTAAGAGTTCCAATCGGTCTAAGCAAAAAAGGCCCACCTCGGTAACTCCAAGCCATAAGGTGAATTTATTGAGAAAACCTTCTTTTGAATATTTGGATTCTGACAAAATTATCCTTCTTTAGAAAGAATTTGGTTAATGCTCTAAAATACTCTATTGCAGGTACAACATATGAATGAAAAAGCATATACCGTTCCAAACTTGGTGTTTAGAGTCAAGATGAAGTCATCATATATTTCCTTCTGAATTACTTGAATCATATTATTCACATGGAGTGGGATATCACTTTTGGAGATTCAATTTTTATCTTGGAGAAGACTTATGTGAAATATCAACAATGACTTTATTAAGCTCATATTCACTATTCTAGTATGTTTAAATTCAGAAGACTCTTCTACTTCTAAAGACTGCTTTTGAATTATGTTCAGATTTTGCAATATACTCTTTTCAGATTTTGAAGACCCACGTTGGCAGGTTTCTGTTTTAGCTGCATTATTTATGGAAGTTTGTAATCTTTGATTGATAGGGTTATTCTGCAAACATATTTATAGACTATCCTTAATTGAAAATTACCTTCCATGGGACAAGAAAATTCCATATTTAAGCAACTTTGCTTATGGAAACTAAAGATTTAGTTGTATAGGCAATTGAATCTGAAGGGTTCAAATCCTACTTTCAATGGCTACCAAATCTCTTTAAATACAATCTCTTCTTATCAAGATTGTCGAAGTCTAATTAGCGATTGAAGAATGATTCTTTGGCGGACTGTTGCAATAGCTAGTTCAAGGTCGAAGGAGTATAAAAGGGAATCCATGGTGACTATTGCGAAAGGCGATCAAAACTTACAATTCATAAGTGCTTGAGTTATTCATATTCATATACTTGTTCTTAAGAGTGAAATACTTGGTCTTTGAGAGGTTCTATAAAAGTGTGATATTACTTATAACCTTTTCATTGATTCATCTAGTGGAATCTAGCCAAGTGGCTATTAGCGTGGGAGAGTAGACCTAGGCCTATTTAAGCCAAATCACTATAATCTTAGTGTGTAATTTCTATTATCCATAAACTCTTTATTTATTGCATATGATTGTTCAGAATCTCTTTCTAAAAGTCATTCAGATTTTGAATTTGTGGTTCATTTGATTTATTTATTTGTGGTTCATTTGATTTTATTTAAATATCTGTCCTATCAATCACAAATCATGGAAATAAGTGCACAGTCAAGAAATCCATACATGGTGAAATCACGTCAAACCAAGTCAAGTCAAGCCTAGGGAAGTCCTGAGAAGCTAGGAAAGACACCAATTAGATTCATGGGTGATTTGAAAGGGTTTGGGTCAGATTGACCAGAAGGGTAAAATGATCATTTTTAGGCTCGGGGGGCCAAAATATGTGAAATTAGGTTAAACCAGTTAACTGTGGTTTTTTCCTAATTTTCACAATTTTCGGAAATTTTTTGGATTTTTCTGGATTTTTTTAGAAGTTTTTTTAGAATTTTTATGAATTTTTTAGAGTTTTCTAAGGCTTTCTATGAATTTTCCTATTTTTGGGAAATTTTTTGAATTTTTTTATTTTTCTAGAATTTTCCCTATTTTTTGACATTTTCTACATTTTCTAAATTTTTTTAAAAATAGAATTTTTTATGATTTTTTTAGAATTTTTTTATTTTTTTACTTTTTATTATTTATTTAATTTTCTGGATCTGGTCGGGTTGACCCAACCCCACTAACCCAAACCCGGCCTAAAACCCTAGACTAAAACACCACAGTTTTGATTTTTACTGATTTTTTATTTTTCTAATTTTTTTAGATTTTTCAAAATTTTTATTGTGTTTATTTTTTATTTTGTTATACAGACCGGGTCGGATAGACCCGGCGCAATACCCAGGCCTAGCCCAAGGCCCACTATCCTAGACCCGACTCAAAACGACGTAGTTTTAGGACTTAATTTTTTTGAATTTTCGAAGTTTTCAAAATTTTATTCTATTTTTATTCTCCCACCTACTTCTAATCCAACGGCCAAAAATCCTCCACATGGCCTAAATCTGACTGTTCGCTCTTCATACTAAAATCTATGGACCAGATTAAACCTAAAGACCAAATCTTAGCCGTCCATTCTATACACCACATCTATGGTCGAGATCAAATCAGAAACCCAATCCTAACCATCCATTATACGTACTAGATCTAATGGCTAACACTACAGTTAGACTTGATCTTGGCTGTTCATTGATTTTCTTTTTTGGCTTACGGAAATGATTATAAAATTCGAATTAGAATTTCTATTTTCTCAGAAAATCGCCTGATCTTGACACGTGGCTCACTCTCAACTGTTGAATCTATTTTGTTATTAACCCTAATCGATTATAATAACCGAGCTGACGTGGCGTCTAACGTGGCTATCCACGTCAGCGTTGACCAGGTCAACGAAGGTTGACCTGGTCAACCATGCATTGGGGAAGACAACTGGCATCGGCAAAAGTCGCCGCCGCCTTGTCGGCGAACCAAAAAAAGGCCAAAACCTACCTAAAACTCCTCGTATTTGCCGACGCCTCGTCGGCGAACCAAAAAAAGGCCAAAACCTACCTAAAACTCCTCGTATCCAAGCTAAATCCATTCCTGATCATCCTAAGACGCATGTATTCAACCTTCAAGCCCTAAAACTGCCCAGAGTTACCCATTTCACTTCGGCCGAGAACTACTCCGACGATGAGACTATTACTTAGCGGATACACGTTAATGAGCTACATAAATCAAGTAGGGAGCATCCACGGGACGCAGGGGGTCATGCCGCTCTATTTAACACTGAAGACGAGCGTATGAGCTCGCAACCATTTTGAAGGTGGAGAGAGTGGCCAGGAGGTTTTACGCGACGAAGATGCAAAGGAAAGGCAGGAATGCGCACAGTATGAACGCAGAAACACATTGCATCAAGAATCTCGAAGAAAGGATGACAGAAGCAGCATTCGCTATTGAAGGAGCTTGGATTGTACAACAATGGAGTTTACCTGTTATGAGGTTGTTGACAAAAACGGATGGGCCGAGCTCATTCCCAAGGTCAAGGCGAAGCTCCGAGGGCCACCGACGTAGTTCGACGTCGCTTGGATCGTCTTGACAGTGAACTCGAAGACTCGGGCTCACAGTCCCTCCTCCCTTCTGTGAACTCCCCCTTTGTTATATCCGAAAATCCTCACCGAAAAGAACCCTTGAAAAATTCAAGAATCTTCTCGTTTTTGATCCTCATCAAACCAACCCTCCATTCTATTAGGATCTCCCTATTTCTCCGTTCAAGAATCGCTCGAATCAATTCAAGTTTCCCTCCTCTGCGCAAATCTTCATTTGGGGAAGAAGGTAGGGCCGGGCAATTGAGTCAGGTCGGGTCGGATCTAGTTTGACCCGACTGACTTGAATTGCCTATCTTTCTTCAAATTACCCTATCAAGACTCGCAATTTTTCGAATTAAATCCCAAAATCTAGTCCCTTGGCATGACTTTTATCAGGAAATATCAACTTTGTTGACAACACATGAGAATTGTATGAAACCCCCAAATGTTCCCTTTGACCTGAGGATCCATCTCACAATAATGTCCACTGGAACGTCTGTGTATTTTATCATCAACTTGATGAATTAATTTCAAGATATAAGGCTTTCCTATTATAACAGGTTGTTCAAAAAAATCCAAGCTTTTGATGGCCTTTTTTTGCCAAAATTGACACCACCAATGAATTCAGCAGGTCAAAAACTAGAGGGTGATGTACCTTGATTTTCAATTTAGTCCCTAGAAAATTTTTAATTGCATTTTAAGTGTTTTTAGGGACTAATTTGAAAAAATCCAAATTGTATTTTGGTCCTTTTTAGTGAAATTGGACAGTTTAGTGGGCTTTTGGACTAGATTGTAATTTTTGAAAATAGAGGGGAATGACATGACTCCAGAAATGCAAAAATAAAAAATAACAGAGTTGAAATGAAATTTCTAGAATTTTTTTTCAAATAATTTAAAAACAAGATTAACAAAGAAACCCTCAATTCCATATTGAATTTTTCAAAATTTATTCATCCAAAATGAAGAGAAAATTAAAAAAAAATATTGACTATTTTTTCGTATTTTTGTGGCATCGAATGCTATTTTTTAATATTAATTTTCTAATATTTTTCTAATTTCTGAAAAATATTAAAAATAAAACAATAAGGAAATTTTTTTTGTCCAAAATTGGTTCCCTAGGCTAGGCCAAGGTTTTCAAAGTTGATTTTACAATTTTCTTATTTTTTTCTTGATTTTTTTATGAATTTTTGAAGATAAAATGCAGGAAAATACTAAAAATATGAAAAATTATTTTTTGTTCAAAATTGATTATCTAGGCTAGGCCAAGGTTTCCAAAGTTGATTTTGCAATTTTCTTATTTTTTTCTTGATTTTTTATAAATTTTTGAAGATAAAATGCAGGAAAATACTGAAAATATGAAAAATTATTTTTTGTCAAAAATTGGTTCTCTAGGCTAGGCCAAGGTTTTCAAAGTTGATTTTGCAATTTTCTCATTTTTTTCTTGATTTTTTTATGAATTTTTGAAGATAAAATGTAGGAAAATACTGAAAATATGAAAAATTATTTTTTGTTCAAAATTGGCTCCCTAGGCCAGGCCAAGGTCTTCAAATTTGATTTTTGTTTTAAATTTATTAATTTTTATGGATTTTTTAAAAATTTTCTAAAAATAAAATTGGCCAAAAATCAAGTGTTAACATTGTCCAGCACTAACTTAGTCCCATTGCATCGTTGTTCGGAGCTGTGGTAGCCATGCCGAGTTGCCGCTACAGCCGCCGTTTGCTACCTACATCGTGAGCCAGCGCCGTCCTAATCATCAATGCTGCCTAGGCCACTGTTGTGAAGTTCCATGACCGACAACCCTATCCCGAAGCTTGATCATCAAAATTTGGTGCCAAATTCAAAAGAGGAAAGGAAATTTTACAATCTAGGTAAATTACCTAATTTGGATATTTTGATTATTCAATTACATATTTTGATTGATTGAATTGCATCGTCATAAAATTTGAATTGCAAGCTAGAATATTTAATTACCTAAATTGGAAAGATTGCATGCTAAATTTGGATATTGAATATTTTTCAATATTGTAAGTATACTTTTTGTTCAAATTTGAAAGATTGTGATTCAGCGTGGATATTCTGAGAATTTTTTTGTGAAATCTTGTGATAATTTCAAAATTTTCTGAAGATACTCAAAATATTTCACAATGTAATTGATTAGAAAAATTTCCCAATTCACAACCGTATATATGAAAATAAGTCTATCTATCAAGTCTTAAATGGAATTATTTCCATAGCAGGTTTTCGAATTTTAGGGTCTATCTATAAGGTCTTAGATCAAAACTTAATTAAAAAAATAGTGGTAATTATCTTTCAATTTAAAATTTGCAACTTGAATTTAAATTCACTCTTAAAAACCAAAAAAAAAATCATGACTTATCTCGTAATTTCATGTCACAAAATCAAAGAAAATTCAAAAAGCCACGTCTCATCATCTTTAGAAAGATAAGATTATTTTAGAAATCCTATCTAATGGGTTGCATTTCAATGGATAAAATCTTTTTGAATCCACCTTAGCTTTTAAAAAATATGTAGACTTTGGGTTGAAAGATTTTCTTAAAATTTTGGAGACTAATGTAAATTAAATCCAAAGCCTTTAAGATAATCTTAAACCAATTCACTCTAATTTTTCTTTAATTTTTAATTTCGAAAATTACACCAAAAAAATTCATAAAAATAAAAATAAAAATTGAACCTTTTAACTTCAAGTTAGAATTCATCAACATTGTTAAATTGAACATTTTCCTAAAAATCGGTACCGAAAAGGTATTAATTGAAAAATTAATGTAACTAAGTTTTCGAATTAAAAATCTCTGGTTCGTAAAAATAAAATAGTTTTCTCTCACTATTTTATTTAGGCAACCTCCCAAAAATGATTAGGGGTAGCTCTGAAAATATAAAAAAAAATCTTTTTGCAAGACAATTATTTGAACTATAAGTCATGATTTGATAGAACTTAGAAGAATTCAAGCTAAGTTAATTAATTTGATTAATTAATTTGATAATCCATTGGCTTAAAATTGAAAAACTTCATTTTAGATCACGACAATGGCATCGCCTATGTTGGTCACATTTTCAGCCAGTTCATGACTATGCCACGTAAGACTCACTTTGTTGCTGTCAATGGCACCTTATTACATGGCCTTTACTTTTCTGTTAAAGTTGAGTGCTTATTGTGATACTACCCAAGTAAGTGACCCTTTGGATCGTCTCTCTACCACATACTACTACTTCTTTCTAGTGACTCATTTATCTCCTGGTGTAGCAAGAAACAGATTGCCGTAGCTTGATCTAGGAAAAGCAAAATATTGTGCTCTTGTTGATATGACAATCAATTAATATGGTTGCAATGGTTACTAGAAGACATGGAAGTATGTCATAATGGTGGGAGTCATTTACTGCGACAAATAGAGTGCTATTCAAAGAGGACATAATGTTGTTTTTCATGAGCACGCCAAGCGCATTTAAGTAAACTATCATTTCATATCTCACATGCTTTGGGATACTGTTCGCCTCATCTGCACTTCATCGGTTCATCAAACTATTGATGTCTTACTAAGGTACATCCACCTGAGTGTTCTTGAAATCTTTTCTCCAAAATCCATTTGATTTTTTCTAAGTCACCTTGAATTTGAGATGCTAGAGAATTAGAATATATCGATAGCTTTTAGTTATCTATATATATTTTCTATATTTCTCAAGATTGTGCAGTATCTCTCAAAATTGTTCATATTTTTTATTGATCTTGATCGATTGTTATTGATATTGTAAAACATCATTACCTTAAATAGTCATCTTGCAAAGTCTATACATAGGCGTACTTACGCTTTATCATGGTAATGCTGCAAACATTAAATTGTAACTTCCATGGTCTCTGCAACTTTCGAGCCATTAGACAACATCCACCCTATGCTTATCACTCTTGCCACGCAGCTGATCTTGTTTCACCTTTCTCTTACTATTTTCAACTTCTAACTTCCGCCGCTGGGCAAAAGAGTTATCGTTCATTTTCTTTGTACTTAAGATTTTCAGTAGGACGAGAATTTCGATAGTGACAGCATTACTTCAGTCCTTGTCAATTAGCCTTGACAATTTGAAATCTGCAACTCTCGCGTTGAAATTTTCATCTGACAGTACGTCGTGGGGCCTAATGGCCAGTGAATTATGACGGCCGAAATCCTTTCCGATGGCACCAAGAACTGACCGCAATATGACGTTTCTCCCTTTGAAAGGATTACACAATTAATGGCTCTGCGTTGGTAAAGTAGTATTCACCACTTTGGCAAAAGCTACGCCATTGTATTTCAAAAAATGGGTATCTTATTAGACCCATTGAACGAGTGTGTATTGGATCGAATAAAAAATGGGTATTTTTATTAGATTTGGATCGAATAAAAATGATCCAATCTTCACAGATCTATTTAACCTGAATGCAATACAAATCTAGTAGCTTATATCTCACTCGATTCATATTACTAAAATATTTTTATATTAGAAAAGAGACATAATGAGTCTAATTAAGTGGTAAATCTATTTATGACATATTTAATACACATTATGTTGGGCTTTACTATTCTAAATACATTTCTAACCCATTTATTTAATATAATTAACTCATATAACAACTCATTCAATCATATATGGGTCGAGTAATTGTTCTATGAACTATTTTACCAAGTCTATGTTTTATCAATCGAGACGAACACATCAATGTTAATCAAGTTAGTATCTTTAGCTAAGGAATTGGATGCATACATAAATAACTCTGTGATACGCAAGTACCCTTTGTTAGGGAGAAGAACACTAGAAATGCCAAAAGTTTTCGCCGGATCACTCAAGTGCCAAATCTATATATAAAAAAAGCCAATTACTTAAGTTCCTCTAGCGAGATATTCCTGCCAAAATTGATATGTGGCATTAATAATTAAATTTTTAATATAACATGACTTATTTTTATAAAATTAAAAAAAATCCACATGGACTTCCACACTTCAAAAAATTTAAAATAAATTAAAATTAGATTTAAAAATAATTTAAAAACTAAATTTGTTTAAAATACTAATTTTATTCCAAATAAATTTAAAATAAGCTTAAAATTTTAACAAAAAATGCTTGATATTTAAAAAAAAAAAGGAGTAGAGAACCAGGAGATGAGGGCTTGCATCGCCGCCTCATTTCCAACATAATTTTTTTTTGTGTCTTTTTTAATTTTGTACTTATTTTATAATTTATTTTAAATAAAATTTGTAGTAAAAATTGAATTTGAACAAAAATGATGTCATTTTAGTCGCACCATTACCACAATATTAATAAACATCACTAATATTCGTTAGCCCAAATTGACGGAGTTAAAGGAAGGACATAATTACATCAATTTGATAAATTTTAACACGTGAATGCATTTTTTGTAAGTTTTGGGACTCAATTATACTTACGTAAGAAGTTTTAGTACTTCTAGTTTTTTGGAATTTTTTTAATCTAATTACTTTTGTATTTTGTATTTTTTATTATGTATTTTCAACTTTTTTTTTCATTGCTGATTGGACCTTCGACAAGCCACGTCAGCTTCAAGTATTAATAAAAAAAATTGCCACGACGAATTTCCGGCTAAGCATATTGGAGTTGGCACTTAAGTAATTGTTTTGAAAAAATTTGGCACTTAAATAATATGAGGGAAACTTCTGGCACTAAAATGAGCGTAGTTTGTTTTGCGAAAATAAATGATTAGAAAATATTTAGTCTTGAAATAAATTTCAGAAAAATGATAATTTGTAGTACTTGAAATAATTAGTCAATGAAAAATATTTTCATTTTTGACAAAATTTTATGTGTAAAATTTTTTATGGACAATGAAATTATTTTTTGTTCATTTATTTCTGTAATGTTACAAGTAATTATTTTTAGAAAAACATTTTTTTCAAATCTTTCATGTTTGCGAAACAAATAGAGCCTTAATTTGAGTAATATATCCATCTCAAGAGATCTATCACACGTCCAACTTTGGCTTTGTAGTTGACTTAGGTTCGATTGGAGCTTGAAGTTAGGGATACTTTTTATGAACTCGGAAATGGACACAAATTCTTTGCTGCAATGTAATGTGATCGAATCAATATTTCATATAGTGAAGTGGGATTTAGTGAATTCTTTTCTATACGTATTTACACTTTCAAATTTTCTAGCTCCATCATATTCGGCTTTATTTCCCAGCTAATATTAGCCTCAGTATCAACATTTGTGACATAAAAATCCAGTAAATATGACCACAATACCCCTGATCATTTTTCCTGATAAATTAACTTCTTTCACGAATATAATACCACTACATGATTAGGTGCTAGTATCCGTGCTTCGTAGAATGCTGGCACCTAGCCTCGAGATGTTATCCACGTATGGACGCAACCCATTTACATTTTCCCATTATTGTCATCTCTGGACCAGTAAAATATGGACGGAAGACAAGCTATAACCCTAGCTGCTGGCGCCCACGGATAAGAAAACATTTCTATTTTCTGCCATTGACTGACATTAGGTGGGTTCGGGGTCGACAATGAATTCATGTTCATGTGCCTGCAGAGAGGAGAGAGGAAAAGACTGCTAGTAAAAGCTTGATTGAGAATGTGGTCCGACCCCAGAAACCCTAGAGTCTCCAGAGGAAGATCAAACATTGACCAAATCATTTAAAATCACAGAGTTTGCATGATCTTTTAAGTACAATAATGGTTAACGATTGACGATGTGCTCGGTGCTTTGCGGTCGCCAAACCTTCTTCCATCTCCTTGTTGACCTCTGCTCATGGAAACTTGCTTTTTTTCCTCTCTGCTTTTCTTTCAATCAATCAATGGGAGATTTTTCTCGTCATAGACCCCTTTTCTTTTTGCTTGACCTTTCCGTGCCTAAACAACCGCCCATGTCTTCCGTCATTGGAGAGATCGGAAGCAAGATATTGTTAATTTAATTTCCTTGGACGGTTCGCTCGGTTCAAATCAAAGTCCAGAAGCCACAAAAGCCAACATCAACGGTGGACAAGACAGCGTAAAATCAACTTTCCGTGATCAAATCGAAGACTGACGTGTCCTTGCTTGAAACCACGTGTATCTATCTAAACAATGTAGAGTTTTTAACGGTGTTGAAAGGGGTAATCGCGTTTGCATGAAGAGTCAAAAGTTCATATATATATATATATATATTAAAAGGGCTTCTACGATAGTACTATTCGAGACGATATAAGTTCAATTATACATTCATATATCATTATCATATATGTTGCATAAAGTACTTATTAATTAAGATATTATACGATAAAAACAGCTATCAGATTGTTAAATAAATAGCTTTCTTTTAAAATGTTAATGATCGGCCCCTTAAATAAGTGGAGTCGATCCTTTTGGTCCAAGAAAACAGTTAGTCATTGCTGAAACAAGTCATTTATTTCCTAACAAAGGCCGCCCGCCTCCTTCAATTTTCTTCAACCAATCATTACAAACACAGTATCACCTATATTTAGATATATTAAGGTATATTTGCGTATGGGTAATATACATAACTTTGACCAGCCAATCGAAATCATGTTCGAAGACAATTTTCTTCACAGTGAGCGAGAAAAATGTCATTTATTGGAGGAAAAAAAATCCAAGCACCACAAGACAAAAAAGAGAATATCCATAAAATTGTACTATATTACATAACTTATCATTAAAATTTACCGGACAACTTCAAATCTCGATAAATACAATATATATATATATAAAAAAAGATTAGGTGGAATAGTTGTTTTCATGCCTAAAAACTTTTTGGATTTTGTCAGTTTAGTCTTTGAACTAAGTTTAAATATAAATTGGAACTTCTAAACTTTTGAGTTATTTAAGATCATCTCTCTTTGTTTGTGTTTTTCCTTGCAAGGAGGAGGAGGGTAGCATTAGTGCTAGCTATTCCTCTGGACATTTATTATGATGGACTCACACTCACCAACCCGGGGAAGGGGACGTGGGTGGGGGTGGGGGACGGGGGCGGTGGGAATCAAAATTACTTTGTACCACCTGCGATCCAAAGGGTTCAAAATTGACAATTTCACCACCGCAGCTCTACCAAGATGCTAACAGGAAAGAAGTCTCTTGACATGAAGTATGCTGAAGCCAGATGATATAGTACAAGCCGCCCAAAGCTTCGCTTATAACGCGAATTGAGCTTGTGACCTCCTAAAAAATAGTTGACTCCTTTATCGCTAGGCCAACTCTTTGGTGATGTGGGTTGGGCCTTCACTCATTTCCTCTTACACATTCTCCAGTCTTTTTTTTTTTTTTTTTAATTTGGAGGTATCAATTTAGCCATTCCAGCTAATTTGGTCTAAAATCTCTTATATGGACATTGGTTGTTTTACATGACACGGCCAGTACTCATGTGGACATTTTTTTTGTGAATTATTATAAACAATAGGGAAAAAGCCACAAAAAATCCTAAATTATGCCCACTGTGACTGTAACATATTTACCTCAAACTTTTTTGGGTGACATCTAAAATCTCAAATTTCTACCTGTGTGGTACATTTACTCCAAACTTTTTTATGTGATGCATCATTTTTTGTATGATACCAAAAATATCAAACTTTTACCAGTGTGGCACATTTACCCCAAGTTATTTTTTCTAACATCAAAACCTTCAAACTTGTAGGTATGTGATGCATTTATTCTAAATTTTGAGTGAATATGTCACATATATATAAATTTAGGGTTTTTGGTGTCACCATAAAAATTTTAGGGTAAATGTGTTACATTAGTATAACTTTGTGGTAAATGTGTTGCATGGGAACAAGTTTGGAAATTTTGTTGTCATAAAAAAAAGTTTGAGATAAATGTGTCATAATGACCATAATTTAAGATTTTTTGGTGGCTTTCACCCTAAATTATAATTTATACTTGTTCGTTTCTTGTCTTTCTTTTTTACTATAGGGCCGGCGGGGGTAGTCTAGCCTTGGCCAATGCCTAGCGGCACCCTACTAGCCCTACAGTAAAAAAAAAAGGAAAGAAAAAAAGAATAATCAATAATCAATAAATAAATTTAGTGATTACTAAAAAAATTCCTACAAAATTGGCAACAATTGTCCACGTGAGCACGGCCCTCCAAGGTAAGAAGGCCAAATTTAAGTCAACGGTTTTCGATTAAAATTGATTAAAATGACTAAATTAACAAATTGTCAAAAAATTTAAGATTAAATAGACACAATTAAGATGTTTAGGAGTAGATTGTTTGCCATATAATAGGTTTATAAATTCTTTGGAAGATGTTCTCATGATTTGGACATTGCCGGAATGTTGACAAATCCCCATTTTAAGCCGAGATGAACACAATGAAATATTTCACTCATATTTTTTATTTACGTGGCAGATGTAATTAATGGGAAAATGGAAAATTTTAAGGCGAAAATAAAGGTCAATCTTTTCGAACCTATATAGCCATGATAACCAATTTCTTGTTCTTGCTAGGTTTGAAGTTAATTATATACCGACTTTTCTTAAGGAACTTTTTTTCGTGGTTCGAGAGCTTGACCTAATTCTTTGCGACCAATAAAATATAATTCTAAACATTTTCTCGATGTTGTATGTACTTGCTGAAATTTTTTCTTTTGCAGTTGACTCCTTAAATATTATGAAATCGGTTCATTATGACCCTTTCATTAATTAGAGTTTAATGTCATGTGTTTTCTACCAAAGTGGAATGCGAGCTTAATAAAAACTAGCATTAATGATGATGTGGAGTGTTGAAAGTTGGAACTCAATTAAATTTTTATTTCTAAAAGAACTTTTCCTGGTTCCTCTGTATCACCGTTCGGACGCGACTGGCTACTAGCATCGCATCGCCGTCACCCACCTTCGTCGTCCGGGGTGTTGGTCGAGTTGTTGGCGGTGGCGACGACTTCCCTTGCTGCAAAAGTCGATATGCATAGGCTTGCAAATCTGCATATCCACCGGCCAATTGACGGTGTTGATTGAACTTTAATAGAAGGATCCTACTGAGTTAAACTTGAAAAATTGAAAGACCAAATTTAAAAAGAAAAAAAAATTAGGGATTACATTGAACAGGAAGAAGAAATTCACGGATTATATGGACCGATTGATACTAATCGACAAAGATCGTGAATGGTCCTCTGATGATTATTGAGCAGGAAACGAAAACGACAAGAAATGTTAAAGGTTCTGAGACCGGGTGTAATTGTTGCGGGCCATGTTAATTGCACAGGAAATGTTAAAGGCAAATCCAAAGTAAAGATGAACAACTGGACACTCTTTGATTGATCAGCGACGATCCTTTGCGCAACCTGCAATTCAAGTATTTATATCATATATCGACAGTAAACAGCAACAGTTTCAAAAACATTAAACACACCCTACGTGTCTCCTACGATCTAACAATTTTTTTTTATCTACAAAAGGTTTTCCGAAATTTACAGACTCCTTTACTCGATGGTTACATCGTTCGCGCTTCTTCACGGTTAACATTGTCAATCGCATCCGACATCGCCGGCTCCATTTCGCGGCAGTTGCGTTGGCTTCGCTTCTTCGTGGCTGGTCCTCTCAAAATCATCGGCTCCATGACTCAACAGTTATATTGTTTTCGCTTCCTCAACGGTTACCTTGGCCGTGACCCTCTTGCAGGTCGAGTTGATTACGAACAAATTTATCATGAGGGAATCATAACATGCATCATCAGTGTAAATGGATTTTATCACAAGCGGCCTCATCCAGCCTTGATTTGCTTGTGGGAAGTCTTCTTTCACATTAAAGATGTACGCTACAATTTTCCATTGATCATTGGTACAGAATGCGTAATTAAAGGGAGGCTCATCTCCTTATTTTTAAAAAAGAAAAAAGAAAAAAAGAGAGGGGGGTATTGTCTCCGGAAGGCTTCTGGGGTTATCCAGTCCAGTTGATACGTGATCCATGCGGATAAAGCCTTTGACTTTTGTCAAAGATGCTCAAGGTGGCAAAGTCAACCAAGGAAGCAGAAGGAATAGTGGTTGGAACGGCGAATCCATGGCGATGGCATTTCATGCATAAACAGATCATTTTGTCACGAATGTATGGGGGGCATGCTAAGTTTCTACCTCACCTAACAACCCATGTAGCCCTCATACGCATGACAAGAACAAACCAATACAACTCTCTCTCTCTCTCTCACCCCCGGCCTCGACACCGTCAACAATTTTCAATCAAATTGATCTAATGGCCCGAATTGGCTCCATGTAAAAGGTTTAGACTGAATTGATAAAAAAAAAGATTAATTACACAATCGCAATAGATTTAGAATATTTTGGTAATTTTATCGACATGCGCATTGAACTATTTATCTTTTTTCTTGTATAGTTATTATTTCTTAGTTTATTCTTGGAAGTTACTAAATCAACAGGACGAACTCAACTGTCTCTCTCTCTCTCTCATCCTAACACAAGGTCGAGCCAGTTAGGTTAAATTGACTTGCGCATTTGAGTATTTAACTTCTTGCATGATTTATTTAATTTTTTAAAATATTCTTGAAGCTTCTAATCAACCGGAACAATAAATTGGTTGCGGAAGATCCAAATCATGGGTAGGAAGATACCTTAAGTGATAATATTTGTGTACGGTATTTCTTTAGTATAAAATTTTTTTGTAGGCTCACTAATTGCCAAATCGAGAAAAGACGACCATTCAAGTTGTCAATGACGAGAGATTCCGACAAAATAAATACGTGATTGTTTTATTTAAAACAATTTAGTGACATGTCATTTTTAATTCAAACAATTTAGTGACATGGCTTTTTTTTCAAATGAAAAAATCAATTCCACGTGTGCAGAGAGATGACGTCGCTCCGGTCGCATGGCACTTAAGTGATCACATTTTACATCACTTTCAGAAACTTAGTCACCCAAACGATCAATTTACAACTTATGGGAGGTGAAAGTCACTCTACGAACTTGAATAAAGCGACATCTGTTTGTGTACTATCCTCCGCGATCACATAGGATTATTCATTAATTAAAAAAAATTGCCGACGTAGGATTCCGGCTAAATCTCATTCACACTGGACATTGAAATAATCGTTTTTAAAAAGTTAGCTCTATAATGATACAAAAAACATATATTAGACCCTAAGTAAGCGACCGTCTATAAATATTGACACTTGAGGGAGGTCTGGTTAACCCAAATTCATATCGTTATCAGCAAGCGTTGCTCAAACTAAATCATTCTCGTGAATATTGCTAATCGAATGTTCAGTTCCATTGACAGAGCCATTGAACTAGTTGCCCCCTTCGATTCCCATCTTAGCTTTCCGACCAACGCCTAGGCTGTGGCGCAAAGTCTGAATCTGCAATCATTCTGGACAGCAGATCTGCACACGATATTCGATCACGCACTGGCTGGAAAGAAGTTTCATGAGCGACAGTGGCTTTTCTTTGTCAAAGAGAGTTTTTGATCTCCTCTGCTCATTGTGGACGCCTTGCGTCTTAGGTATATGTTGTCGTCTCGAAAATGTTGAATTTGCAATCGGCTTCCCTATCCAGGCTTAACCCCCTGAACTTGAAATTTCCCTTTGATGGATGTGTGGAGTCTGAAGAAAAAGCAATAGTAGACGCGGAGCTTACATGCATAATTATACATATTAGGATAGAATTTTTATAGCCATACTTGTAAATATTAAGTGCAGGAGCTTTTACATGATATACTGATGGATAATTTCATCAAACTATGTACGTTGGCGCGTCGTCTTGCTGTATACTAGAGCGATATCTTTTTGTACTAATAGCGGAGAGAGAGATTCTCTAATGCGACACCATGGTTTTATCCCTTATGATTTTGAGAGGGTTTTTTTCACATAAAAAGTTCACTTGGCTTTTCTCTTTTTGTCTCTCTTTAAGATTCGCGTTCCTAACAACTGTATTAAAGTCTAGTTTGGCGAAATATGGGGGTGACAAATATGAACGAATGGAAGATGACGATTGATCGGTTCATTGTCAGACTTTGGTTTTCGAGGTGTCAAGAACATTGAACTATTCATCATTCTTGTGTAGTTATTATTTGTTAGTTTATTCTTGAAAGTTTCAAATCAACAGGACCAACACAGCTCTTTCTCTCTCTCTCAAGCAGTCCTAACACAAGTCGAGCCAGTTAGGTTAAATTTGACTTGAACATTGAACTATTTATCTTCCTTGTAGGATATTCTTTGAATTTTAATTATTCGTAGAGGCTTCTAATCGACTAGAACATGCGGAAGAACCAAATCACGCCTTATTAGCAAACAGTGCTCAAACTAAATCGGTTCTCATATGAATAATGCTAATTGAACGTTTTATTCCATTGGCGTTCCTAACAACTAATATCAAAGCCTAGTTTGGCGAAATAATGGGAGCGACAAATGTGGACAAAGGGAAGATGAAGATTGATCAGTTCGATATCAACTTTCATTTTTGGAAGATGTCAACACATTGAACTATTCATCTTTCTTGTGTTTGTTATTATTTCTTATTTATTCTTGGAAGTTTCCAAATGAACAGACCAACACAACTCTCTCTCTCTCTCTCTCTCTCTCTCTCAAGCAATCCTAACACAATTCGAGCTAGTTAGGTTAATTTGACTTGCACATTGAACTATTATCTTCCTTGTAGGACATTATTTGAATTTTATTATTCTTGAAGCTTCTAATCACTGGAACGATAAACTAGTTGCGGAAGATCCAAATTGTTGGAGTTGGCAAATATTTTTAGGATCCTTATTTCTTATACCAGGCAGTCCACGTGAGTTTAAGGAAACCGAAGTATAGCTGACTACAGGTAACCTTTTCACATGGAATGTAGGGGATTCTGCTCCCTAGTGAGCGGACGCTAACCCTTCACATCGAGTTTTGGCCTGTGGTTAAATTAATCTGTTTGTTGTGGGATTAAAGGGATTTGGATAGACTAAGATTTTTTGGCCAATTATAAGTCTTATAATATTATACTCATATAAGATATCATTCTCACGAGTGTGGTTAAAAAGCCAAAATATTCTAGTGAAATCCCCTTTGCAGGACGTAATCACATTTTGGGGAGTAAATTTGGATAAATTTTGCATCGTTCTTTTTTTACTTATTGTGATTATTCTGATTCGGTTTATGATATAACCTAACACAAATCATGCCTTATTAGCGAGCTCGTAGAATAATGCTAATCGAATGTTTTGTTGCATTCACAGACCATTGAGTGGTGCAAAGTCTGAAGTATGCAAATCATTTGGACGCGGCTACACACAATAATTCGATCCGCACTCTCATTTCTTTTATCTGGAACTGACCGTACCAGCACTGGCAGGGAAAGGAATTTTCATCGAGCGACGTGGGTTTTCCCTTGTGCAAAAGAGAGGATTTGATCTAAAGCTGAATTTGCATCGCGCTTCCCTATCCAACTTAACCCCTGAAACTTGAAATTTCTCTTCCTCTTTATTTTTTTTTCGTCGGTCCAAAAAAGCGATATCATTGAATTAACTTCACGAAAGAGAAAAACATGAGTTTCTGAACATAAGAAATTCTATGAAGGTGAAGGTGGATTGAATAACCAATTGGATGGAAGGGCTTTCTGGCGTTGGGCTTTTTGCAATCCAGTCCACACATTGATTAGCTTCTCTCGGACAATGGGCCACTCCTATTAACTTGGACCGGGCTAGGCTTTGCTTGCAGTCTTCGATCACTCTCCTAAGTTCCCATGGGCTCGAATTTGAGCCGTCCACCAATCGGCCCATGGAATCTCGGCAAACACGAGCGACAGCTCCTTTGTACAAATGAGTTACAAAGGAACCATCCATGTTAATCTTCAAAGAGCTGCTTTCCTCTTCGATTTTCCTAACCATCCCGCTACATTCTCATGCATTGCGATGGCTGCGTCGAAGAGGTGCTTCGGTTATGTGGTTTGCTCTTGGAAAATCAGATGCTTTCGCGATTTCCATATGAACCCCATGGTCGTCCCTATGAGTTCGAAAGAGGGTGAAGTTTCTGGGCGTTCTTTGATTTAAATAATGATTCATTAAATCTTAGTTTAACCCATGTCTGCTCACCTTGATGTTCAGGATCGGGTCACCCCCACACCAGTTTCGTCTAAGGGAAAGCAGCAGGACTTGTTGAATTGTTTCCGGTTTTAGCTTACACACTGCACAGAGGGGTTCGGGGTAGCTCTTTCCTCTTTAAAGAGTTTATCCCTCGTAGGAATGGCATTTTGACACACTTCCTATAGGAAGAGTCTGATTTTGGGAATGGTTTTAGAATACCCGATATGGTTCCATAGCTCATGTATGGGCTAATGGGATGATGATTTAGAGCCATCAATATGGGTCCATGACCCTTTTTTTTTACTCGTATTTTGTACGAATGAGTTGAATATGAGTAAGTTTTTAAATGGACAAGTAAAAATGGTTCTAAAAAGTTAAAGTTGAATTAAATGGGTAAAAAATGAGTCACAATTGAACCCGTTTTCCACCCGTTTTAAAAACTATGTGAGTTGGACTTGGCTTGGGTCGATGGGCCTCAAGTATATTAGTTTATTATTTTTTTATAAGAAAAGTAAAATCTGAAATGTAAAAATGTCCAAACCACTGCCGCCATCTGCTATCTGCCGGTGGCCGGAGCGAAAAAAAAAGGAAAGAAAATAGAAAATGAAAGTGTATAATAATATCATTTTTTAATAAATTATAAGAAATAAGTGTTTTATGATTTGGTTAAATATAAAAGTGGTTAAGTAATACGGATTGAACATGAATTCGATATGGATTGTTAAATTTGTGCTGCATGAAAATGGATCAAAATAGGTTATATATGTCAATATTGATCAGATAATATTCGATCCAATCCAAATTCGATCCTATTTAACATCTCTACATGATGCTGCTTCTGGGTCGACTCTGTTTAACTCAACCATATTGCTTCAGCGCACATTCTGGAATGTGCAATTCCCAGACTCGATAGTTATCCACTCAGGTCTGTCTTCTACGATGAGAGCATATAGGAACGGATAGCATTTCTTGTGAGGGCTAACCATGCAACCAGAGGGTTGGGGTGAATAGCTATGTTATCTCCATGCTAGAAGATCCTACGCTATAGCCGTACTGATTTTTTCACTTTTGATTTGTTTGTTCAGTGCTTCAGCTCAAATCGGTTAACGGGAAAGACCAAAGACTGAGTTCCGTTCGTAGATCAGAAAGGTATCTCGAGTCAACGGTTTAGTGAAAATATCGACAACTTGTGAGGAAATGAAACATAATGAGTTACAATGGGACGGAGAGTAACCTTTTCCTTAAGAAAATGATAATTGATCTTAGGCTCCATTTTATTTCAGAGAAAATGAGTCGCTTCTGAAAAATGTGTTCTGAAAAATCAATTTTCAAAAAAAATAACTATATTTTCTGGTGTTTGACTGAAGTATGAAAAGGGAAAATGACCAAAATAGTCCCTAAACTTTCATTAAATGTGCAATCTAGTCCCTATACTTTAATTTGACACAAATGGTCCTTGGACTATTGATAAATGACCAATCTAGTCCTTCTATTTGTTCAAACCGTTAAGTGATGACGTGGAGCGTTAACTGATGACATGGAGAGATGAGTTGGATTTTTAAATTATGACTCAGCATATACTTAAAAAAAAAGAACTTTTTTATCATTAAAGTAGGGTTTCAAAGACCCCTCTTCTTCACAATCACGTCTTTTGGAACCAAAAGAAAGAAGGAAAAATGCCGTTCTTCTTCCTCCTCAGTTGCAGATTTCTTAAAATGCTTGGATCGACAATAGAATGAAGATGGCTTTGTTGAGGTCGATGCCGGCGACGATTCCGATCTTGGGATTGTGGAGGGTGCGCCACCACCTCTGCTAGTGGAACTAGTGGAGGCACGCATGCTCGGGTTGATTGAAGAGCAGAGGAAACCCGTACAGGTCGCGCAAAGCCATCGAGCGATCTTCCTTTCGAGTCGCGACCGACGCAAGCGATTGTGTCCTCTATTAACCGGTGAGGCGCAACCCATCAATATTCAGTTTCAATGTCCTGATTGAGTGAGGTTTTCATCTTTTGGTAAGTCTTTCGTCACACTCTCGATCTCTATCGTCCTTCTATTCAACTTCGAGTAATTTTGGTGTAAAATGACAATTGAAGCAACTGTGATCGTGGGCTCTGGCGATTGGTGTTTAAGATGGCAACATTTTGAGCAATCCAACTATTCTAGAGTGTGGCGGCTATAATCTTGAACTCGGATGGATGACAAAGCAATAGCCTACTGGGATATTGTTCACAATTTGGCATTGAAGGACTTGCTTCAAAGAAGCAGATAAATTGGTTGTCTTCTCAATCAATTTTCACACATTCACTCTTTGTGTACAGATTATAGCAGATCCTTTCTTGACCAAAATTCCAGAACCAAAAAAGCTAGAGGATGTACAACAATTGAAGAAAGAAAGAGAGCAAGAAGTGAAGATGAAGTCTCAATTAGACACACGAAGCTGGAACCTGTGGCAAAAGTGGCATGGTTGGACATCCATGTAGTGATTCGGCACAGAAGCAGGTTTGTCCTCGGAGGAGAAGGAAAAGAGGGGGCTTTGACTGTACCATCACCAAGGAGCAGGAGCAAAATCAGATGATTTTTGAATTCAATCCACGATTCTTCCCTCGATCAACTTCTCCTCTATAGTCTGGTCTATCACATTATCTTTCCAGTGCGACATCAATCCAATTCCAGTCCGACATTGATCGAGCTCCCACAGTCAGATATGTTAACAGTAGACATAGTGAGAAAGTTAGCATTAGGCCTGGTGATTGTGATTTGTTGCAATAGACAATTGATTTTTAGGAATGAAAATGTTAAAATCATTCACCCCTTGTGTTAGCAATAGAAATTGATGTTCTTATAATGAAAATTCATTGAAGTTGTTAAGAAAGGAAAATTCATGTCTATCTCTGAACAAGCTAACTTGTTATTGTTGAAAGTTGAAAGGCACAATTGGGAGATATGCAGACGGCATGCATATGGCTATCAAATCATTTGAGAGTGGCGATGCAGATTGAAATTGCCCTTTATTTTGGTCTCTTTTGGCCAACCTTCGTTGAAGCGCATTTTATTGAAGCAGTGATCAAACACAACAAATTTTTACAAATGCAACAAAATTTTTACAAACAAGAATCAAGTGTAAGCGCACAAACTACTATTCAAGAATATTGAATGTACTCTTTAACACCAATATATTAGATGAAAATAAGGCAAAGTGCACCTCTTTTTAAATATCGAATGTATTACCAAAAACAAAAAATTCTTGCTCAGAATACTTGTGCTCTTAACAGCAACATTGCTACATCTTAAACACTTCCAGAACTACAAAAAATGAACTCCATCTCTTGATCTTAAATTCAAGAGGATCATGTCAACAAAAAGTACTAGAACTAATCCTCCTTCCAACTCTTCAAACAGCTACTTCTAGTCAATTTTCCTCTTCCTTGGAGATCTTCTTGATCCAACACTTCCAAAATCATTCAAATGCTTTTCTGTTCTTCTTGCTTCTTTTTCATAATGTCTGCCTTTTGCCGCTACAAAAGAAATGCATCAATCAACCAAATGCCATATCTTTACATGACAAGCTTACTACCATAAGGTTGTACCTCTAGTCCAATTGTAGTGATATATTTGCGAGACGCACTCTCCATCTTCTTAGCATTGACCACATTATGGTTGGTATTCCTTAGTAGAGAAATGGCTTGACTACCTTCCAGTCCAAGCTATTAAGAACAACAATACTCAAGCTAAAATGGTACATATAATTATTTAAGTGCAGTCACTTCCTTAAAAGTAATGTCAAGAGTACCTTTTGAATGGTGACATTGTTATGATGCATCTCTGTGACTAATGGGTTGGCTTCTCTCTGTCGACTTTCTCTTCATCCTATTCATTAAAAAAGTGAAGTAAAAAATATCGATAGAGACTAGAGACACAAAATGAATAAACTTTACCTTTTTCTTTTGTTTCAATGAACAATTCCTTGAGTTGTGACCTCGCTTGAAGCACAAATGGCATGTGATTTTTGTGCCTTGTCTTGAAACTTTGAATCCATTTTTAGATTCTCCTTCCTCTCTTATCCTTTTCTTTTTAGGCCTACCAGGCATAACCCGAGGCATTGGTGCTACCAAAGGTTCTCTATCAATGGAAGGCCAAAGGTTATCACCGTTCATTGCTTCCAAGTAGTGGCTGTATGTCTTTAAATAGATATCCTTCTTGTACCAGTGGGCGACAAAAGTTTCTATCTCTTCCCCTTTGAATAGAATGACACAGATTGCATGAGGGCATGGAATCCCACTCAAGTCCCATGCTCTGCAAGAACATGAGTTGTTTCTTATGTCCACTACAAATTTATCGTTCCTATGGCGTACCTCAAATCCATCTTCTCCATTCCAAAGCACATGACAAAAGGCACTTTCTTTTTTATTGCCTTCTATCTTCTCTAATATCCTTGGGGCAATGTCTCTTTTCCATCTTTGACATGCATCTCTTTTCTCACGCATTCTTGTCACCATCTTCTCTCTAATATCCTCAAGCATAGATATGATAGACATGTGTCTAGCTTCCAGTATTGATCCATTAAATGCTTCTGACAAGTTATTATCCACAATATCTTCTGACTTGCATATAGTTCTAAAGTAAGCCTTGCACCAAAATTTTGGAGCAATCCTCATCAAGTCAGCCTTTCCTGTCTTGCTCATCTTATCCAGTTCCTCGAGCTGCTTTTCAAATTGAGGATTGTAGTTGACTTGGCACACATCCAAAATTGCTTGCGACAGTCGTTACCCCCATTCTTCTTGTGCCAATTTGCATAAATATGTCTGGCACATCATCGGTGCTCAGCCGATGACATCTTCTCCTCTAGTACTTGCACAAGCCCCTCAACAGAATAGATATATATATATATATATATATATATATATATATGTGTGTGTGTGTGTGTGTGTGTGTGTGTGTGTGTGTAATGATGTAACAATATGGCACACATGGAAAGTCCAAAATAAATGAAGAATAATAACATTACTTTTGTTGATCTGAAATTACTGTGTATCCCACACCGTCCTTTTGCCAAGGTCACACTTCAAGGCCTCTACGAACCAGCCCCATGAATCCTTATTCTCGACCTCAACAACGGCCCATGCAATGGGGTACATTTGATTATTTGCATCCCTCCCAACAGCAGTCAGTAACTCACCCTTCAACATTCTGTTGACACCTGATTTTTAATCATTTTTTCTTTTTCAAAATTAATAAAAAAAAATCCATAAAAATTTGTAAAATTAAAAAATCAACTTGGAAGCCTGGCCAAGTCTAAGGAACCAATTTTGAACAAAAAGTGATTTTTCATATTTTTCGCATTTCTCAAATTTTTTCAAATAAAAAATATTTAAAAATTCAGGAAAAATAACATTTGAGGTCACAAAAATACACAAAAAAGTCAATATTTTTATTTTAATTCCCTTTTCATGTTGGCCATCACAAATTCAAAAAATACAATTCGGGGTCATATGTTCCTTCACGAGCATAATCTCGAATTGGCCCTAAAAAATCCAATTCAAGTCATTTTTATTTTTATTTTTCACTTTTAGGAGTTGTGACATTATCCTCTAATAGTTTGAATTTTCACCTTGGCCCAATGTACCCAGAATAACTCAATTTTGTATAGGGGCTTAGTTGAATTTTGCATTAAAATCTCAAGGACTAGAGTGCAAATACCTAACACTTAATGGATTATTTTGTAAATAACTAAAAGAAGAGTTAGTGAAGAAATTAGAATAGAGAAGGGAAAATGGAGAAGAATAGATGGAGAAAATAAGATTAGAATAGAGAAGGGAAGATGGAGAAGAATAGATAGAGAAAATAAGATGATAATAGAGAAGGGAAGATGGAGATGAAGAAGAGTTAGTGGAGAAATTAGAATGGAAGATAAATATAGAGAAAGAAAGATGAAGATGAAGAAGAGTTAGTGGAGAAATTAGAATGTGAGATAGAGATAGAGAAGGAAGATGAAGATGAAGAAGAGTTAGTGGAGAAATTAGAATGGGAGATAAATAAGTGGGCTATAAAAGGAGAAGAAGAGAGCTTAGAGGGGGAGATTTTTTTTTGACAGAAAATTTGAAATGTTGAGAGGGTTTTGGGAGATTGAAGAAAAATTAGAGAGGAAGGAAAAAAATAAAAATAGAGAGAGAATTCTTTTCCAAAAGAAAGTCTTGAAGATGGTGGGAGTTTAAATCTAGGTATTACCATTACCAATTTCTCTCCGATCAACACAAGTCACAAGTTCATCCTCGTCGTCCGAGCCGCAATCTTGATCCATAAGGTGAAACGAGCGTCCGAATTCTGGCAATCAAATCGTCAAATCAGGTAACGATCCTAATAATTAAAATCTTCGAGAATATCGTTACCTCAAGGATTGATTTAAATTTTGATTATGCAGTATCATATTCACATATCGTATTCCTATTGCAGTTTTTCACATTTTTGCGCTTAAAAAGACCCGAATACCAAATTGTGGCAGATGATGCCCATACATAGTGGTTGTCAAAAAATCTCTTGTATTACATCTCTTTTATTTTGATTTCGCATTATCAAACCCCCAAAATTTGGTGAGCCGGAGCCACATGCTGGAGGTTTATTCGACGTATTCTATTTTTGCAGTTAGTAAATTTCATATTGTTAAATCCCAAAATGGGTAGGTCGAGCCTAAGGCCGAGCCACCCGTGGAGGTTTTTTTACTTGCTGCTTTTACTTTTTGCAATTTAATTTCTGAACCATTAAACCCAGAATGGAAGGCCGACCCACCCGTTGGAGGTTCTTTATTTACTGCATTTACTCTCTCAATTTAATTTGTTGTACCGTCAATCCCATAATGGGTAGGCCGAGCCAAAGCGGAACCACCTGTGGAGGTTCTTTATTTACTAGCCTTTACTCGCCAATTAATTTTTGCACCATCTAAACTCTAAAATAGAGGGAAAGCCGACCCACCCGTGGAGGGTCTTTATTTACTACCTTTACTTTCTGCAATTTAATTTCTGCCACTATTAAACCCAGAATGGGAAGCCCAAGATCGAAAATACAAAAAAAAAGTCATTCAGTGCATTTCCTATCGTATAGCTCATGCATACTTTGTGATGTCGCATAGTATTCGTATTGTCATTAATTATGCTATATTCATGCCCCCCCCCCAAAAAAAAATTCAAAAGAAAATCCCAAAATAGGGAAACTGGCCATTAGGACTGACTATTCTATTTTTATTGATTTCCTTCCTAATATTTTCAAAAATGACGATTTTCCCCTCATAGCGTAAATTGTCTTGCAAAAATTTCAGGGAAATTCGAACAAATCTCAAAAATTAGGAAACGAGCCATTTCAAACTGGCCAATTCATTTTGATGATTTATTTGTATGTCGCATCCTCATGTCACATTCGTATGCCGTATTGCGTGTTCACGTTCGCATGTT
>JAGVVM010021078.1:0-12283 GCA_019149425.1 Psidium friedrichsthalianum | reverse complement strand
GAATAAGTAGATAGTTCTGGTTGTGTAAGAAAATGTTTGAGGGGCAAATTGCACGAAGATTATAATTTAGGAGATTGAAAGTGGGTTCATTCATCCCACGAAGAACAAGAAAGAGATTGATTATCTAGAGTGGCGCTGGTATTTATTACGAAACTCTAAACAAGAGTGAAAAAAATATCCCAATACCTCAAGAATGGTACGAAACTATGCGCTACAATAATGTCATGAGAAAAGGTCATATAATGAAAAAACATGGAGTTGTCCTCGAGCGGGTGAGCTCAATAACTTATTTTTCACTTGGAAAAATAATTCCAAGACTTCTAAAATTATATAGAAAATGCAATCCAGTCTTAAATATTTAAAAATTGTAATCAAATCTTAAAAGCTTGAAGCTTTCTTTGTTAATGATTATATGACTTGTTCATGAGAATCAATCCAAAAAAAAAAAGTCAATTTCGACTTAAAATCTAGAAAAGGTTGAATTAAAGCAAAACCTTCACTCCAGCCTATTGTAATTCTGTTAATTTAGTCATAAATTTTTTTTGGCCAATTGAGTCCTAAATTTTTTGCATTTATACCAATTCAATTCCCAGCCAACTTTGGCTAGCCAGCACTAATGTGGCAACTTTTACAATATTTTAAATTTTTTATTTTCTCCTTCTTTCTCTGGTTGGTCTTCGAATATTAAAATATTATTAAAAATTATCATGTTAGTGCTGGTCGGCATCCAAGTCAGTGCTGACAGCTAAAGTTAGAGAGATGGACTAAACTAGCATAAATACAAAAGTTTATGACTCAATTGAAAAAATATGGTTTAGAATTAAATTGGCATAATTGCAATATGTTTAGAACTTTTTTAGTTATTTTCCCCCAGTCGTGAATCTCAAAATTGAATCATTCAAACTCAAAAAACATTTCAGTTAGCAATCAAAGGCGCCTACAGTTGGGCAAATGTAGCCATTGATTGACGTTAATGAAATTTTCTTGAACAATTCTAGAGATACAAAGGCTGTCAAAGGAGATTCTTTCTGATCACTATTTGGAATAATTTGAGCATGGATGCATGCATGAACTTCATAAGATTGATCCGATCCAATTGAGGATATTCCATCTTATGTAGTCAAACTCAGGGCATAGTTTTTTATATAATCTAATGACAAAATGAGTAATTTTTTTTTTCAAAAGAAAAACCACTAAACTTAGAGAACAAGAAAGTTGTTATAAATTTAAAACGGCGGGGTCCATGCAATGAACGCATTGTTCGTTAGATGGGACTAATTGGTCCCCTCTCTAGCTATTGTTGGAACTTAGACATCTCAAGATTAATTTGTCACCCGTGATTAATTTGACAAATTCCCAAGTAAAGGACAATTAAGGTCCATACAATGGGTACATTGTTCATTAGATGGGACTAATTGGTCCCCTCTTCGACTATAGTTAGAATTCAGACATCTTGTGATTCATTCGTCACTCACAATTACCATGACATAATTTCAAGTAAAGGACAATTAAGGTCTATGCAATGTACACAATGCTTATTAGATGGGACTAATCGGTCCCCTCCCCTACTATTGTTAGAATATAGACATCTTTTGATTAATTTGTTTTCATATAGTAGCCTGGACACTCCGCCCCCCCAAGTAAAGGACAATTGAGGATGATATGATCTAATTACAAATAAAATTAATGTCGCCATCAGGGACTTTTTAGCAAAATTTCATGACCTTCACATCGTACAATTGATTTTTTTTTTTATGCAATCTTCATTTTTCTTGGCCGTTTCCATGTCACGAATTTACAACTCTCGTTATTATTTTATCCACATGAATTAGAAAAGTGGTACATTATGATATAGCCACGCAAGGGTGGTCAAATTAGCTCACGAGTTGCGTAGGAAATAGCTTATATACTTAGAGATACTACTAGGCCATGAAAGAGACCTTTCTTTGACCCTTTTGTAGATGTTGTCCACCTCTCAAAAGATACTCTCCGTAATTTTTTTAATGATGCATTAGTTAGATTAAGTGCCATTTATTTTATATAATTCCCCCTAAAGCTAATTGTAATTGATTTATCCAAACCCCTAAAGTGTAACTAAATGTATGCTTTTAACTTTAAAGATAAAATTAATTACATAAGAACCGCCGAGTTTAAGATTCCAACGATATGAATTCTGTGGAAAAAGTTCATGCATACAGAGAGCTATATTATCTTCATGAATTTCATTAACTAATTTAGAACTCAATGGACGATTATCACTAAGTCAAATAAAGATAATGTTTAATTTCCAAAACATCGATCTATCTCGTGAGCATCATGCTTTTTTTTTTTGTGCTCCTAATAATTTTTTTGCCAGTGCTTGCTCCTGGAGATTACTTTTTCTAGGTGGTTTCATGGACATCATATTTTAGCTAGAATAGCCTACTTGGATTATTTAGATTTGAGACAATGACACAAATGATCCCTTTACTTTCACCCAATATGCAACGTGATCCCTGAACTTTTAATTTGTTCGCTGAACTTTATTCCAATGTGTAATGTCGTCCCTGAAATTTAACCGTGTGCAATGTAAGCCCTAAACTTTTAATAGATGTTCAATTTAGTCCCTAAATTATATGAAAATGGTCAATGTTGTTCTTCTATTAATTAAGAACAATATTGAACATTTTCATATTGTCCAGGTACTAGATTGAACATAAACTAAAAATTTAAGAGCTACATTGAACAAAGTTAAAGGTTAGGGACGACATTGCACATTCAACTAAAACTTATGGACCACATCGATCAGATTAAAAATACATAATTTCCAACCCTAGACCCTCATATAAGTACGCCCACATTTGCGCACACACACAGAGATGGGCAATAGAAACCCTGATGTGGATTCTCCCGCAACAAATGGAGGAGATGGAAGGTACAGCTACACCGAAAATTCCCAATACCAGGTCTCTTCATCCTTTTTTTTTCTTCTTTTCATGAGTCTTCACTGCTAACATTCTCCATCTGTTGCATGAATAAGCACAAGCTCTTTACACCATAATTTCAAAATAATCTCCAACTGAGTAAGTGGTGGAGAAGCATCGATCACCATACTTCTTTACGTAAACAAATAAATTTTAAAAAAAAAACTGATTTAGGATATTGCGTGTCTTAATTGCGACTTATATGAGGAGGAAGAGAAATTGCTGCACCGACTAATGACGTCTGTTGAGTTGATTCTCAGAGACTGGCCACCAACATCATGAGCCAAAAGCTCGACGCCATGATAACAGAGAAATTCGACATTGCGAACCTATCCTCTCCTTCCCATGCAATCCGACTCGCCGACCTGGGATGTGCCACCGGTCCCAACACAATCCTAGCGATGCAAAACATCATGCAAATCTTGCAAAGGAAGTTCAAATCTCAATGCCCAGATTCTCGAACCCTGCCCGAGTTTCACGTGTTCTTCAACGACAAGATCTCGAACGATTTCAACACCCTCTTTGCGACCCTCCCTCTCCGATAAACCCTACTTCGCTGCAGGCGTTCCCGGCTCCTTCCACACCAGATTGTTCCCCGACGCGTCCCTTCACTTCGTGTACTCCTCCATCGCACTGCATTGGCTCTCCAAGGTCCCAGAGAAGGTGACGGACCGGGACTCAGCAGCGTGGAACAAAGGCAGGGTTCACTACACGAGTGCCTCGGAAGAAGTGGTTGAAGCTTATGCGGAGCAGTTTGCGAAGGATATGGAGGAGTTTTTGAGGACGAGGGCTGAGGAGGTAGTGAGCGGAGGGATGGTGGTGATTATCATGCCGGGAATTCCGCATGGTATGCCTCATCGGCGAGTTCCGAGCGGGCTTATGTATGATCTCATGGCTTCTAGTCTCATGGACATGGTGAATGAAGTAAGTACCTATTTAGGTCGAACATTATACAATTGGTTGCTTTCATCGACAAGAAAGTAATCCGCCTTTGCCTTTTTTACCTACTTTTTCTAGGGTCTAGTCAGTGAAGATGAAGTGGACTCCTTCAACTTGCCACTGTATGCACCCTCGCCGGAGGAGATGACTACGCTGGTGAACAAGAACAGCGACTTCACCATTGAAGCGATGGAGCTAACGAACCCATCACCCAACATGAAAGGCCCATCGACGTCCGTGGATGGATGGTGCACGTGAGGGCAGCAATGGAAGGCATGCTTGTGAAGCGCTTCAACAAGGAAAAAATCGACGAGTTGTTCCGATCGATTGGTTCGGAAGCTGTCCGGCGAGTGCTCTCAAGAACTCGAATCTTGCTACAGACAAGGCATTCAGCTCTTCATCGTTTTGAAACGCAGATAAGTATCGATAACAATCAATGCGTAGTTGCTTGTGCGCTTACGAATGTTGATTGCTCGCTCTTTGTCCGATAGCAATTGATTCCTTACGCTTGCCCTTTATTCCCTACTCAAGATTCGCTTGTGAAAAAATGTTTTGCCCTACTTTCTTGTTTTTGTTCATAAAAAATCCTACTGTATTGTGTTTATGAAAAAAGAACTTATGCCTTGTTTGGTTCCTTTGCAAGAAGAATCTCCTTCCCTTGAAAAGGGATCGTTGTGTTTGGTAATACATTTACATATAGGTTTATCTGCAATAGGATAGCAGGGGAATAAACCTATTAATAAGATCATCTTGCCTGTTTTGATAATCCATGATTATTAGAGGACCAAAACATCTCATGGACTGGCCCTTTCACCTAAACAAATAAAGGTACTAATTATGATATCTTGTGTCGCTTTTAGGGCTCTCACCCTCAAGCGCATGACTTATGTGACTCTATACATATAAACTCTAGGGTTGGAATGCGAAAATAAATAGCCACAATTGATGAAAAAGGTAATTGGTGAACAATTAACACTGTTAAAAAAAGAGTTACACACTCTCAAATTTCACAAACAACCTAAGTTAGAGGAGCATATCTAAACATTACCCTCCAAAGATAGCTAGTCGAAGATGAAGACAAGAAGGGCATCAAATGTGCAGTTTTAACTTTCTATGGAGCAAAATTTTGGCAGTTAAATAATGCTTAAGGCGCTAATTTTTGACTTTTTGGGAATTGAAACTTTGACTCGGATGGAAATCCTGCCTATTTTCTGAGGGAATGCCACACGTGATTTGCCCAGCAAGTCCAAGATGCACGCTGGAGTGGAGTTAATGCTGCGCTGTCGCATGTGCAAAAAGCCTACTGTGGCTGCTTTTAATTAAACCATTAGGGTTTTGAACCGAAGTGGAAGATCAGACCGATGTTAGTTGTGCATTTGAATGTTCGCTTTTTGCTGATGATCGCTCCGACAAGTCTCTGAAAATTCAGACCACCACTAAGGTTCACTTGATATAAAGTGGTACTGAACCACTGAGCAAAAATAACAGCTAAGTTCAAATTGTCCAGCATCTGAGAGGAACATAGGAAGAGAAGAGAGAGGGAGAGAGATGAGCAACGTCGAAACCGAAATGCCAGCGACATACCCAATGAACGGCGGGGAGGGAGCTCACAGCTACAGCAAGAACTCTTACTTCCAGGTTTTGATTTTCGTGCACTTAAATGATATTGTCGCTAAGTAAATGTGCAAGTAAATGACAGATGCAGATTCCATTAACCCGTGATTTTCATGCATTTTTTCCCGAGAGAATGGGCTAATTCTACGAGCCTTGCTAGACCTTTCCACTAGGGAATGAATTGCCATCTTCACGAATTTGAATACCATGTTACAGAGAGCGACTACAAATGTTCTAAAGGCCATGATTGATGAGGCAATCATTGAGAAGCTCGACGTAGAAGCTCATGTCTCCTCCCTTCCTGCCACGATCTGCCTTGCCGACCTCGGCTGCTCGGTTGGACCAAACACCTTCATCGCCATGCAAAACGCCATACACGCCATCCAAATGAATCTCACATCCAGAGGCCTCCTTACCGAGATGCCCGAATTCCAGGTTTTCTTCAACGACCATCGCCAATGACTTCAACACCCTCTTCAAGTCCCTCCCTCCAGAAAGACCATACTACGCTGCAGGGGTTCCGGGGTCATTTCACGGGCGGTTGTTCCCGACTCTTCCCTCCACTTCGTGCACTCGCAGTATGCGCTCCAGTGGCTTTCGAGAATTCCGGACACAATGGCAAAAAGAAACTCTTCGGTATGGAATAAGGGGAAAATTCACTGCACAAACGCTTCTGAGGCAGTGTGCAATGCATATGCAGGTCAGTTCAACAAGGATATGGAAGCGTTTCTGAAATCTAGAGCGGAAGAGGTCGCTGTGGGAGGGATAGTGGTACTAACCATGCCTGGAAAACCAGATGACGTTCCATATTCTAAGATTCCCGTGTTTTTAATGTATGATTTTATTGGACTGAGTCTCATGGACATGGCCAAAGAGGTATGGTATCACAATATCTCCAACTCTTGTTCCACCGTCTTGTTAAATCTCTTATTAGAATGAAGAAGAAAACAGTAACTCTATAGACAATAATGTTTTCGCAATTCTTCTGAATCCAGAAATTTCACACCTTCCCTACTTTCATGGGAGATCAACATTAGACTACATAAATTTTAGCTTCGTTCATCTGACAGAAAGCCACAAATTGGCGAGCTTTTTGCTGCAGGGAACAATAAGTGAAGAGCAAGTGGATTGCTTCAACTTGCCGCTGTATGCCGCATCTCCGGCAGAGATGGCACGGCTAGTCAAAATGGACGGTAGTTTTCACATAGAGAAGATGGAGTTGCTCAACACCCAAACGAGGTATGAAGGTGGAGTCAATGCACAGGAGATGTGATACACCTGAGAGCAGGCTTGGAGGGGATTATCAGCAAACACTTCGGAAGTGAGATTGTCGATGAACTCTTTCGACGTCTCGTGGAAAAGACTCTGGAGTTCAGCCACCTACTGGACTGGAGCTACAAGGAAGGGACTCTAATGTTCGTTGTCCTCAAACGCCATTGATGCATCTTTGGAAGATGACACTAGTGCCCTATAACTGGATGTACTAAAATAAAGTGGCTAATAACTAATTTACTCAGTTTTATCTAGATTAAGTGATCTTTCGTGGTGATTTCAGTGTCAGCATTTCCATTTCAATATCAATCACTCATTAGAGTTGATAAGGGCCTTATCAAATGCTTCACAACTGATTCAAACCCTATCCTGCAGACCTCTAGAGAAACTAAAGAAAAGAACAATAACAATCTCAAGATTCCTGCAAAGATATCCAAAAAGGGAATAAAGAACTTTCATTTGAAAGAATATGGCGACGTGCATGATGTTTCATTGAATCGGCTAGCACTGACATTGGATAGTTTGCCTGCATAACTAGGACACAGAGATAAAAAGGAGTTCCTTATAATATATATTCATATATAAAAGCAAAATACAACAGTACCAAAGATAGTTACAGATTGACATATGCCATAAGAGCATGTCCGTGGAACTTACATGACTACTAATGCAAATCATTTGTTGTCACAAAGAAGACATACATCTAAGATATACTTAAACAATTGGAGAATTTAACTCAGAATCTGCAGTCAAATGCTGATTTCTGCTAACCTCTCCATCGAAGCTCTCTCTCTTTTAATGTGAAGGAGCTTGTCATAAACACACCAAGGAAAACTTAAGAAGTGATCTTCTTGATCCTCCTCCTTGTAGCGTCCCCAGAATTCCGGGTGGTAGGTGACATGGTACCAAGCTGATGCCTTCGCATATGTATTAACACCTCCAGAAGCTGATCCTGACTTCGTATCATTGAACCATGACCTGGCTTCCTTTCTCAAGGACCTCGCAGCGCAATTTATACCTTCCAGGTCTCTTCTTTTATCAAAATATTTCGACTTCGTCAGGATATTCCCACTCAGCATTTCAGCCTCAGTTTGGATGCCATAATAATGCATCAAGCTCCTCAATTTGCAGTCATACTCAAGTTTGTACTGAAAGGCTTCCATGACATAGTCCTCAAAGCCTTCTATTTCCATTTGACAATCATAGGAGCTCAGAGCAACTTCCCTTGTGAAGGAATTTATGGAATCGGTATATGGTGCAATCCCTTGACCTCTCTGTAAAGCTTCCCAATCACGTGCTGAGACTCATAGGTGCACTTATCAGGCTTTTCCATGAAGTCTGGGTATTCTCTAACTCGCAGATGACCGGAATTTGAGCAGGAACACCAGTTTTTGGGAAGTCAACTGCTATGGAAAATAACTCTGCAAGCTCAGTACATGATTCACTGCACGCCTTCCTTGGCTCCTTATCTGCGAACACTGTGTGAGAGTTTGAAATAATCCCTAAACTATCATTGACCGTTAATTTGCGAAAGTACTCCACGACCTCCTGGATGTTAAAACATTAAATTGGGACAGCATGAGTTTACTAGTTATCAACTGAGAAGGTATCTATCATCAGAGAACGCTAATAAATGAAGTTCCTCATGAAACTAATATAGAGATGTGGAATGAGAAAGACTTTGCAAGTTTGAAGAGGCATGCTATAACAAGTTAAACAACTATAAGGTTCACGTGCTGAGCAACAACAATTACACTATGCTAATAAAACAGACACTGGATGCTCAAATATCTGCTTCGTAACGAACATTGCCAAATGAGTTGCCCCATAAATTGAATTAAACAGTGCCATCCATAAGATCTAGCTTTCGAGTATCTCATTCCTTCATAAACTATGAGGGGATCTAGTGATGTCCGATAGATGACTTACATAATTGCACATAGAAACTCTCCATTCAAAGAACCAGAAGATAGCCTATTCCGTTATATTTGATTAATTATATTTGAAGAACCGAAAGATGGAGAACGGAAAGGGAAGAAAATGGAATGTCAATGCCAAAGATGACAACTATCTGTCCAAATTTGAAAAGTTCAATTTGCTAAGCCATGACAAGGTATTCCTTTTCCATTTAGTTCTGAGTAAATTGAAGATGTTCTCAGTCCACATTAATTACCAGTTGTAGCAATAATGGGGTATCTATTTGATACCTAATAAGTACATTCAACTCAGGTTTTTACCAATATCTCTGTTCATATTGCATTGTCAAAAGCATACGATATCCAGGTAAAACAAAACCACACTAAATTACCATTGCAACAGTTCTTTAAAGTCATTGATCTCATCCAACAGCCTCAAATAAGATGTATTGGATATGAGCATATCCCTCAAACAATATGAATGCAAACTACTATCAGTGTGGTCCTCTCAAAGATAATGTTTAACAGGCAAGCATGTGGCCAATGAGTACCTCAATGGTGACATCATGATCAAGAGTTACAGTAGGTGCTGGGGTATAATCCATGGGTTAACAAAACAAGGAGGAACCAGATCAGGATCCCAACAAACAAAGTAGATATCTCCATCCAGATCACTTCCCGAACATTCATTTGGATGTGGCCTGGAGGTTAGTAGCGAAATATCAGAAAAACGTGTAGATTATGCATAAATGCTATCTGGTACGGGGCAGGAACTTGCATGAACAAAGGGAAATTAAATCTAGGCCTGCTCCATGATTGCTCATAATTATGAAGTCTAGCAAGTCCGGATAAATCAATCTTTTTGGTATCTATTAAGTAAATAACATGAGAGCTACAATGATTATCACGACTCAAGAAATATGTCAAGTTCTACTTATAGCCAGAGATGCCAGTTGACCAACTAGATGAAAAAATGGAGTTGAGAGGTAATGTGATCAATGATTTTATCTGCTTACATATAGTTGTCTAAGATGGACGATATGGGTTTGTTAGGACAATATCTTTTGTGCAGAAGTCCACATATTGTTTGTACAAATCCCAGTTACATGAATGTTGCCATCTATATTATTACAATACATGACCAAACAAAGAAAATGCTGATACGCCTTTCAGTTCATTCACATGCTGAATACTCTGTCCTTGATAGCTTTGACAAAATCTTTCTCATAAAAGTTTCTGTACATTGTCAACGGCACCTTGGTATCTTTATAAACTAGTGCACTCTCCATGTTTTTACAAAATAATCACAATTGCCCAGTAAACCCACTATGGGAGGGGTTGAGAAAGTTGTTGGGGAAACGGTGGCTGAGACCGGAGGTTTGAGACAATAAAAAGTGGAAAAAAAAAAAAACAGAGAGAAATGAGTCCAGACTTAACTGCCTAGAATGTTACTCAGTGGGAATGAGAAGAACTGACATAGAAGAAAATGAGTACCAGCAGTAAAAGGAAAAAACTTACCTCTTTCCTTCTGAGGAAAAACAAGCAATCAACCATATGGTGCAGAGATGGAACATCAACAGCCTTTAAGACACGGACATCTCCAGGATGCAGGCAAGGGTTTTTCGCAACCACCAAATCTCCCTGAAAGATAAAGGTGTCGAGGGGTGACTCACTTCTGCTCGACTTTAGCATGGTTTTGCTTCCAATCTGCAAATTTCCAACACTAGACAGTTGTACAAACGCCTGACCATATTTCAAAGTCCTTGTTTCATCCATACATCCCATCATTGATCTTCCATTTGGCACAAAGATCCTTGCTTTGGTACGCAAGTCAAGCAACTTCGATGCACAGAATGTTCGAAGCATCATCGATAGAAAGGGTTCCACATCTGGCTCATAACCACAGATAAGCATTTCTAGAAGAACCTTAGCACTCTCTCCTGGAGACATGAGTTCCAGTGCATGCTGCGCCACCAGAGGATCCGTTAAAATAGCATCCAGTTGACATAGCGCCTCTCTTTGCTTCCTTTCAAAAATATGATCCTCGACTCCAAGAGTAGACAACAGAGTAATAATCTCGCGATTAAGAAAGCAAGGCTGATACCTGCTCCATGCTAAAACATCTAGTTTTGTATTTGATGATTCATATTTGAGCATGCTGCTTCTTAATGATAATTTTTTTGATGAAGTTGGATCCACTGCCACAACACCTTTGAACCCACCATATCGAATCTGAAATGCAGATGGAGTTGAACTTGTAAGGCCACATTTTCTAGCCACTTCCACAGCAAATTGGTGAGATATTTTCCCAATACCATCAGAGAAAACATATTCAACTCATGCCTTATGGTTTTCACATCTGGTATCCTTTCAACTTCATCTTTCCTGACGTTAAGAGTTTCTGTTGATGAGCCAAAGGATTGACCTAGTCTGGCAGCATATTTTGCCAATTTCGTATCACACGAAAATCCCCCATCCACTCCCTTATATCTGCTGCAGTAAGCCCTTCCCTGAAGCAAACATCCAAACAGAACTATCCCGTAATTGACTTGATGAAAAGGCAAGAAACTCAAACCTCTTATCACCAATAACAATTCCATCTCTCAATGTTGAGACTATCCTCTTATAATTCCGCTTCGCCTTTCATCATTTGCAGAGTTGCGCGGAGACAAATTTGTTGAATAAATTTTGTCCAGTTCCTCATCAACAAAAGAAACACGGAGAAAATTATCAATATCTCCAAGATAGTTACGCAGCACCCGATTGGAAACATTCACTTCTGGACCACAGAAGTACATCTTAGAAGGAGTTACTTGAACCCTACGTACATACACCAACCCATCATCTAAAGAAAGAGTGCCGGCTGTAGGTTTATGGTCAGTACTCAGATACCTCCGATACTGCTCCTCAGCCAAGTTACAGGACGGTAACAGCAACCTTTTAGACGACCCAGTTTTTCCAAAGCATGTTCTATGCAAGCAACATTCATGTCCATTCTTCTCGGATCAACCAGCCGGAAAAATTTTGAATCCAGAACGGCCACGGTAGATACCCATCCCGCGTTATAAGCGTTAGCATCAGGTGCTATCGGCACGCCCGCGAAAGGTAAAAAAGAAGCGGAGTGAGCGCCCGCGGGCGTATGCCGGGGGGGCAAGCGGCTCGGGCGGCAAGGAATGTCGCATGGGCTGGCCCGTACCTACCGGCGCTTGGCGTTCGGCGCGAGTTACGTATCCCTCTGTTCATATCACTTGTCTCGGCTTTGTTTTTTAGCTAATGTCCGCACAGCAGGGTCCGCGTAGCCTGCATTCTGATCGTTCTCTATCGTGTTTTGGAACTGGGGCAGACGGCGACCTCAGGAATGCTGTCTAGTGGACTCTTAGAGCCTCGGAGCGTACCTCAGCGATGGCGGCTTCGGTAGCGTGTTGTCAACGTGTGGACGAGGGAGGTCTATGAGACAGGGCAGTCCGCGGGGCGACGGCGATCGGCTCTTGCTGCCCGGCTCCCGCTGATGTCGTGCGTTGGTGTGGGGCGGGTCATGGCTCGGTCGTAGCTAAATAAGGGGGGCACAGGGCAGGGAGG
>JAGVVM010021076.1:0-14212 GCA_019149425.1 Psidium friedrichsthalianum | reverse complement strand
TTCTGTAAAGCTTCCCAATCACGTGCTGAGACTCATAGGTGCACTTATCAGGCTTTTCCATGAAGTCTGGGTATTCTCTAACTCGCAGATGACCCGGAATTTGAGCAGGAACACCAGTTTTTGGGAAGTCAACTGCTATGGAAAATAACTCTGCAAGCTCAGTACATGATTCACTGCACGCCTTCCTTGGCTCCTTATCTGCGAACACTGTGTGAGAGTTTGCAATAATCCCTAAACTATCATTGACCATGTAATTCGCGAAGTACTCCACGACCTCCTGGATGTTAAAACATTAAATTGGGACAGCATAAGTTTACTAGTTATCACTGAAAAGGTATCTATCATCAGAAGACGCTAATAAATGAAGTTCCTCATGAAACTAATATAGAGATGTCGAATGAGAAAGACTTTGCAAGTTTGAAGAGGCATGCTACAGAAGGAAGGGCACTATCTTTAACAAGTTAAACAACTTAAGGTTCACATGCTGAGCAACAACAATTACACTATGCTAATAAAACAGACTGGATGCTCAAATATCTGCTTGTAACGAACATTGCCAAATGAGTTGCCCCATAATTGAATTAAACAGTGCCATCCATATGATCTAGCTTTCACGTATCTCATTCCTTCATAAACTATGAGGGGATCTAGTGATGTCGGATACTGTGCATCTACTGGTTTCCCGTTACATGACTTACATAATTGCACATAGAAACTCTCCATTCAGAAGTACCAGAAGATAGCCTATTCCCCTCTACATACTGTATTTTAGGATTACAATTATATTTGAAGAACCGAAAGATGGAGAACGGAAAGGGAAGAAACATGGAATGTCAATGCCAAAGATGACAACTATCTGTCCAAATTTGAAAAGTTCAATTTGCTAAGCCATGACAAGGTATTCCTTTTCAATTCACTTCCGAGCAAATTGAAGATGTTCTCAATCCACGTTAATTACCAGTTATAGCAACAATGGGGTATCTATTTGATACCTAATAAGTACTTCAACTCAGGTTTTTACCAATATCTCTGTTCATATGCTTGTCAAAAGCATACGATATCCGGGTAAAACAAAACCACACTAAATCACCATTGCAACAGCTCTTTAAAAGTCATTGATCTCATCCAACAGCCTCAAATAAGATGTATTGGATATGAGCATATCAATGGAACAATATGAATGCAAACTACAATCAGTGTGGTCCTCTCAAAGATAATGTTTAATGGGCAAGCATGTGGCCAATGAGTACCTCAATGGTGACATCATGATCAAGAGTTACAGTAGGTGCTGGGGTATAATCCAGGGGTTGACAAGAACAAGGAGGGACCAGATCAGGATCCCAACAAACAAAGTAGATATCTCCATCCAAATCACTTCCCGAACATTCATTTGGATGTGGCCTGGAGGTTAGTAGCGAAATATCAGAAAAACGAGTAGATTATGCATAAATGCTATCTGGTACGGGACAGGAACTTGCATGAACAGGAAATTAATTCTAGGCCTGCTGCCTGATTGCTCGTAATTATGAAATCTACCACCCCAAATCAAAAGAAAAAGTAGGAAGTCTAGCGAGCCCGCATAAATCAATCTTTTTGGTATCTATTAAGTAAATAACATGAGAGCTACAATGATTATCACGAGTCAAGAAATTTGTTGAGTTCTACTTATAGCCAGAGATGCCAGCTGACCAACTAGATGAAAAAATGGAGTTAAGAGCTAATGTGATCAATGATTTTATCTGCTTAAATAGAGTTGTCTAAGATGGACGATATGGGTTTGTTAGGACAATATCTTTTGTGCAGAAGTGGCCATATTGTTTGTACAAATCCCCAGTTACATGAATGTTGCCATCTATACAAATTACTAAACACATGACCAAACAAAGAAAATGCTGATACGCCTTTCAGTTCATTCACATGCTGAATACTCTGTCCTTGATAGCTTTGACAAAATCTTTCTCATAAAAGTTACTGTACATTGTCAACGGCACCTTGGTATCTTTATAAACTAGTGCACTCTCCATGTTTTTACAAAGTAATCACAATTGCCCAGAAAACCCACTATGGTAAGATGGCTAAGGCTTTCTATTCTTCTTCTTTATTTATTTATTTATTTATTTTTCTGGGGGGGAGGGGTTGTTGGGGAAAGGGTTGGCTGAGACCGGAGGTTTGAGACAGTAAAAAGTGGAAAAAAAAAAAACAGAGAGAAATGAGTCCAGACTTAACTGCCTAGAATATTACTTGATGGGAATGAGAAGAACTGACATAGAAGAAAATGAGTACCAGCAGTAAAAGGAAAAAACTTACCTCTTTCCTTCTGAGGAAAAAACAATGCAATCAACCATATGGTGCAGAGATGGAACATCAACAGCCTTTAAGACACGGACATCTCCAGGATGCAGGCAAGGGTTTTTCGCAACCACCAAATCTCCCTGAAAGATAAAGGTGTCGAGGGGTGACTCACTTCTGCTCGACTTTGGCATGGTTTTGCTTCCAATCTGCAAATTTCCAACCCTAGACAGTTGCACAAACACCTGACCATATTTCAAAGTCCTTGTTTCATCCAAACATCCCATCATGGATCTTCCATTTGGCACAAAGATCCTTGCTTTGGTACGCAAGTCAAGCAACTTCGATGCGCAGAATGTTCGAAGCATCATCGATAGAAAGGGTTCCACATCTGGCTCATAACCACAGTTAAGCATTTCTAGAAGAACCTTAGTACTCTCTCCTGGCGACATAAGCTCCAGTGCACGCTGTGCCACCAGAGGATCCGTTAAAATAGCAGCCAGTTGACATAGCGCCTCTCTTTGCTTCCTTTCAAAAATATGATCCTCGACTCCAAGAGTAGACAAAAGAGTAATAATCTGCCGATTAAGAAAGCAAGGCTGATACCTGCTCCATGCTAAAACATCTAGTTTCGTATTTGATGATTCGTATTTGAGCATGCTGCTTCTTAATGATAATTTTTTGGCTGAAGTTGGGTCCACTGCCACAACACCTTTGAAGCCACCATACCGAATCTGAAATGCAGATGGGGTTGAACTTGTAAGGCCACATTTTCTAGCCACTTCCACAGAAAATTGGTGAGATATTTTCCCAATACCATCAGAGAAAACATATTCAACTCCATGCCTTATGGTTTTCACATCTGGTATCCTTTCAACTTCATCTTTCCTGACATTAAGAGTTTCTGTTGATGAACCAAAGGATTGACCTAGTCTGGCAGCATATTTTGCCACATTTCGTATGTTACGAAAATCCCCCATCCACTCCCTTATATCTGCTGCAGTAAGCCCTTTCCTGGAAGCAAACATCCAAACAGAACTATCCCGTAATTGACTTGATGAAAAGGCAAGAAACTCAAACCTCTTATCACCAATAACAATTCCATCTCTCAATGTTGAGACTATCCTCTTATAAATTCCGCTTCGCCTTTCATCATTTGCAGAGTTGCGCGGCAACAAATCTGTTGAATAAATTTTGTTCAGTTCCTCATCAACAAAAGAAACACGGAGAAAATTATCGATATCTCCAAGATAATTACGCAGCACCCGATTGGAAACATTCACTTCTGGACCACAGAAGTATATCTTAGAAGGAGTTACTTGGACCCTACGTACATACACCAACCCATCATCTAAAGAAAGAGTGCCGGCTGTAGGTTTATGGTCAGCACTCAGATACCTCCGATACTGCTCCTCAAGCCAAGTTACAGGACGGTAGCAGCACTGTTTTAGACGACCCAGTTTTTCCAAAGCATGTTCTATGCAAGCAACATTCATGTCCATTCTTCTCGGATCAACCAGCCGGAAAAATTTTGAATCCAGAACTGGCCACTGTAGATACCCATGCTGAACCAAGGAACAGACCTTGAACAAGATTCCATATGGCAAGGCAACTCCAGCAGGTGGAAGCACAACAGGTACAAGATCTGAACGATAAGTACAGGGAGGGGTACATTGCAGGGTGAACTGCCCACTCTGTTCTTTGCAGCAAACAAGATACTTATCGAAATCAGGAAGCTGATGACGATGCTGAAGTTCCAAACACACAGAGGAAGATTGGCCAATACAGAAAGATGGGGTAAAATCAACTTCCCTAACCCATTGGTCATCAGGAGCTGCCATAAAATATTTGAGAGTGCAGGAATCTTTTTCATGGGAATCTTTTTCATGGATCCGAGGGGCACCTAGTAACTGGTAAAATAAGACCACAGAGAGGCAAAAAAAAAAAAAATTAGTAGTGTCCAGCTTGACGGGCATATAAAACCATTGAGCTATTAAAGGGGAAAATTGCTGCTCGACCAATAATATGGGGATTGGGGAAGTTCGTAAATCAAATATCATAGACAGAGTATCATCCTCAAAATGTAAAACAGCAGGTCTTTTGCATATTGTGATTCACTACAACCTGCCCTGTCTAGGCCCTCATACCACATATGATTAGTCAACATATCCACTACAAACAAGAACATAGCAATTAGATGTTTTGGCTTAAACCATCAAGCAATAAGTTGAAGCATCAAACCTGAATGACTAGATACTTCAGAGTTTGACCATGTGGTTTATGCAGCTGAATCTGCCAAATATTCTCATAGGAGAGCTCCAGCTTGTAGTCCACAAAATTATAGGTCAAGAGGAAAAACAATTTTCTCATGCCAAATCCAAATTTTACAGAGGCATTTGGGCTCTCCCACAAGGCAGTGAACGTATCCTCAGAAGTCTGACATCCAAAATGCAAGGTTACATCATCCAGGCAGTGCTCAAAGACCTTGGGATTTTGAACAATATCAGAACCCCATTCCGAAGCCATTAAATATGAACCACCATACCAGAGATCCTTATTATTAGCGAGCATAATAATATCTTCGCTGTCACATTTAGCAGTAAATTGAACACGTGCACATGTTCTTCTCTCCCCAACTCTTGGTTTCAGAATTTCCACTGCACAAACAGTCATTTTGCCAAGATATTGCTCCAGAAAATCCTTGACTGCTTCTGCACTAATGGGTGAGAAGAACCCGTACAACCGAATAGTCCTACTCGTACCCATGCTATCTCAAAGATTCTAACTGCATTTGAAAAGAAGAAGAAGAAGAAGAATGAAGTTAACATGAAGAGATAACATGGATATTGCCTCCACGCAATGCTCATAAAGATGACAGAATGAGTTCCATATAACCAAAACTAAAGAGTCAAACTATGCAATCTCAAGTCTTACCTCTTTAGCTATTTGCAGACACATCTAGACACATTTTAAAAAACAAAACTAGACACGGTCAAAAGTGCCTCTATTCACAACTCATCAACTAGCATGACCAAATTAAGCGCTTGGCAGGATGAGAACTTCGTATCCTCGAGATGACTGAGCCAAGTACAGCAACACAAGCATGTTGATCCGCTTCCTCCTAACGAGTTCATCGATCCATGTCCGAAACAAATGCTAAATGGAATTTTAATCCAACACCGTCTATTTCAAATGAAGTGCACAGTCAAAGCATATGGTCCGTCTCTCCCTCACCGGAACAACTCCATTACGCCCACCGCGGCCACGCATCTTCGACCGAATTAAGAAAGGTTAGAGCATCTTAGCAAGCAGGATAGCCGGAAGAGGCTTTTAAAACATCTACGACCGATTGGAGTAAGAAAACTTCGCTCGAAAAGGCCAGAAATGATGATTACAGAGATGAACAATCTGAGAGCTCAAAATCTAAACTACCAGAGCGAGCGTCGCGATCATAGGAGTCGTGTTCTTACATGGAATCGGCCTTCGCAGCCGATGGACCGGCAACGGCCGGCGTGGCCTGAAGCGCTCCATCTCCGGGGGCTCCGTCGTGGCAAAAGCCACGACAGAAGGAGGGGAGAGCGAGAGAGACGGATATGTCAGACTCTTCAGTGCCGTAATGTGAGTTTGACTACCGTCAACGCCGGAGTTGGCATATAAAAGAAGAGCATGGAGCAGCGCCACCGGCAGTCGCTCAGATCTGTCACAGCCGCGTCATCTCACGCGCCTCCGTGTATATTAACCTTAGTATGCTAATGTTGACGTGGCCATGACATGTCCCGCGGTGGACGTTGAGTCATCAAATTGAAGGGGAAAAAATGAGATCAATTCCAAGTCTATCCTTACTTTCCAAATTTAACTCCATCTTATGAGGTGTTTTCTATACTTTATATGTACGATGGTCGTCTAAAATTAATAAATAAGAATAACTAATTCCTGAGAAAATAATTTAACTGGGTTTGCTGCAACTAAGGCCGCATGTGATTGGACTTTTGGGATTTTTTTTTTGGGAAAATGTGAAGTACTTTTAAGTGAAAGGAGTATTCCGAAATACAAATTGAGTTCGTTAAATTGTAATTTATTCAAAAAAATTCAGACCCTCCAAAATCGACGAAGGGTTCAATCCATCGACACTTCAGATTTGGCCGGCAAGTCCTGGCAAGGGCCGGTTGAGGTCGTGCGACCTTGCCGACTATCCTCACCCAAGAAGATGAACGGTTATAATGAGAAAAAACCGAAAAATCAAAAATTGATGAGGATAGTTTGGAAGAAAAAAACTACCGACCCCTAAGACTTGTATGGCAAGAGAGCTGAAAGCCCAAGGCATCCCAAGACCAGCCTTGGCAAAACCAACTTTTCCTTGTAGTAAATTAGTAAAAATTTACCAAACATCCAAAATTTGGCTCAAGGGTCCCAAAGTCTCTTGGGAAAGCCTTTCTCAAAAGGACTATAGGTATGGTGGAACATAGATGTACGACTGCAAAGAAATTAAGGATGAGCCATTCACAGAGAAGCCTCAACTTGTGAATTCCGAAGTTTCATTTTTTTATTCCCATTTACATGCAAAAATTGACAAGCAAGGAAAAACAAAAAAGGAACAAAACTAAGTGATTTGTCCATCACGGATGATAAGGGCATCCTGAGCAAGCAATATATCCCCGCGAGAGAACTTCGAACCATAAAACAACACAGAAACAATAGCATACAAGAGAATTCAACTTGCGCAATCATGCAACGGACACAGACTCTTTCGGGGATGACGATGATGATGGCAGTGGCGAGGATGAATTGAGCATAACAAGAAGATGCATCTCTCAACCTCGGATCACTAAGAATTACAGAATTCATAATGTGACTAAATGAGGGGAGAGAGAGAGAGATGATCCAAAGATGCGGGAGGAAGGAAAGGTAAGGAGATATTGGGGACTCACCAGGTCGGAGAATTTGACAGAGATGCGCCAAAATGCTGAAATGCTGCAGATATGGGAGCGTCGCATCAAAGTGCGAGAAGGGAGACCTATTTATAGCTGGAAAAAGAAAAGAGCAGTGAAAGCAGAAGAGAGGCTTGTTCTGTCAACTCCAGTCAACCATCCCTCCTTCAGAAGTTTCTCTTTTTCCCGATAAAAATCCCACCTTCGGAAGTTTTTATTTTGTCCACCCTCTTTCTTCCTGTTAAGATCCCACCTTCAGAAGTCTCTCCCTCTCTCCTCCCGTTGGGCTGTGATTCAGTCCATCGCAGGAGTTTCCAGCCCTGCTGTGTCCTCCTGTGCACGTATAGTATGGCGCTAGGAAAAACATTTTCGGTTGACTTCGTTAACATGTCGAGATTACTTACTATATATCTCAATCTTTGTTGGGCTATAGTGAAGGAAGAACAAGACAATGTGAATCAAAAGGAACTGAGCAGTTCCTTAAACTATTTCGTCTGAACTCTGAAAAGTTTAAATACGGGATATTTCCGGTCATAAAAAGAATAATCATTTGCTGGTGTGAATTCGAAGGATTATCAAATCACTCTCTGCTTGTTTCATTTAGATACAAAGTTTTGCACCTATCACAGCTTCTATACCTCGATCTTGTTAGATCCGCGCACAATCACAAACGATTAAAGTGCAAGCGAGAAAAGAAAATCGACACAAAGTTATCCCGGTTCATCCTTAAATTAGGGTTACGTCAACAGAGAGGGTTGCTTGTTTTTTTTTTAATTTGGTTATGCTTTGTTTTTATTCCCTTGTGGGACAATCAAACCACCACCTAGATTGTCGAGGAAGAGACTTAATATGGGTCCATGTTGCCCCATGGCAACAAGGAGTAACTGAGAAGGCAACCGCCTCGTCCAGTGGAAAGAAAGCGGATGTCCTTTTCCTTAGTATTCTTCTTGTTTGTATAATAATTAATGTCGAAAATTGGGGTGACGTATTGGAGAAATATAGGTAATACTGTTTGCTGTAGACACAAAAATAATACTACTAAAAAGCGATAACACTTTAGTAACATGAGAGTGGATACTGTTACGGACAAATTTGGAATTGCACAATTCCTATAAAATTGTAATAGAATTACATAGGATGTGAGATGCAGATAAGACGAATCTCCTCAGGCGGTTGGTTCTTACCGACGATGCTGAGCAGCTTCGCGAACTATGACTCCCAAGATATAATACCTTGAACTCGTCTGAATTAGCGCTAGCAAATAGAACTCTGTCAAAAACTTTTCAAAATCGACACACTTAGAGAAAAAAACTTGAAGTGAAAGATGATAGAGGTATTTCTCTTTCTTTGAAAGAAAACAGGTCAAAACAATTTATCAAATTTGAAAGTTCACATGCTCAAGAGCTACATTGAATTAGATAGATTCAAAATACCAGAGATACGAGACTCAAGATAAACATGAATTAAAGACATTAATGAATTCAAGAGATACAATAAATCAAAAAGACAGCACCTGTTTCAATCACTTTCGTTGATCCATTAACTTTTAACCACATGTTTCTTCTTTTTGGTGGAAAACTTCGAAAAACAACATTACTCCACAATAGAGAGATCAACACACTATCCGCCACCCTCCAATACAAGATCTAGGAATTTTCATCAGTTGACAAAGATCGAAATGATCAACCCAGGGCTAATTTTTAACTCAACAGAGTTGAGCTCAACAATTAACCCCCATTTAACGCCTTGCGAACAATATGAACCTAGAAGGAATGGATCCAGGAAACAACATTCTCGTACACCAAATCATCGGCCAGAAGAAAAGGACCATATTGAAACCTGGAAAATTAAAAAAAAAAAAACCGTAAAACTATTGTAATTGATCAATTCAGTTCTAAACCTTTTTTTTCCTAATTGAGTTCTAAACCTTTTGTATTTGTGTTAATTTAGTTTATCCGGCCAACTTTAGACGGCTGCACTGTTCCTATATATATATATATATTTTTTTTATTTTTTTTTTTAGTTTTTTTTCTTTCCTTCTTTCTCGGCGATTGGCTGGAAGATAAGAAAATAAATAAATATTTGAAAAAAAAATTAAATTTATTATTTTAAAAATTACCATTTTAGCCTTGGTAGGGCACATTAGTGCTGGCCTGCCAACGTTAATCGGATGGATAAATTGGCACAATACAAAAGGTTTAGGACTTAATTGATAAATAAAATAATTTAGACGGAATTAGCACAATTGCAACAAATTAGGATTTTTTGGTAATTTTTTTTATGTTCAACCAAACTCGTGATGCAAAATGGATAGTGTGTAAAGAGAAAATTCTTGCGGCCCAAAAAAAAAAAAAAGAGAATATCCCAGCCCATCCCCAATTTGACAAAAGTAAAATTACAACGTGAGGATATTGAGATTTACACTAAAGTGACTTATATGGAGACGTGTAATGTGCGTATCATTCAAGTTCTTTAGTTCAACAAGACGAATGATTCGTTCGCCTTTTTTTTTATTTTTGGTGACATGATCCGACCCGGACCCGACCCAGCAACTCCCCTTGACAGGTGCTTGACGAAGATGGTTCGAATGCACCATTGTACTCCTCTGCCCTCCCTTTTCACTTGATCTCTTTTTCATCCCACTTTCTTCATTGCTAAATTGCTAATCCTTGAAACATAAGCACTCTGTATACTCAAGAAAGTGAGAAAATTACAAAAAAAAAGTTATAAACCTGCTGCAATTGTGCATATTCATTCATAAACATTTTTATTTTTTGCCAAACTGGCCAAAGGCGACGCCGACAAGCAGGCGAAACTCGCAGTGAATCTCGATCTAGGGAGGCGGTTGAGACCTTTCCGAATCTGTTTCAACATCCTTTCGGTTCAGATGGTGCTCGACGATTGAGGACGATGAGAACAAATTGAAGACGCTCGGCTATGGAGATCTCGAGCGCGAAAATGGAGGAGTTTGGGGAGGCTTGGCCAGCCACGGAGAATCAAGCCCTGCTGGGAGAAGGAGGAACCACAGCCAATGAGTTGTTGGTTGCTCTGGGGTGTTCTAATAAGCCTAAAAATATGACTTTGGAACTGAGTACTTGATGTAAAAAGCTAGAAGTGTTTACCCATGTTTGAGGCGGACGAGGATCCCTCAATTTTTATCCGAGGATTTTTCTTTTGTTTCTTTTGTCTGTTGTTCATGCTTGATATTGGCAGCAACAATTGATTGAAAAATACGGGCATATGGATAATTCATCTCTCATTCGTCCTGATGTCTAGGGACTGGCCGTAAACGTTGTGAAGGACAAAATTGAAGAAGCGATAATCCACAAAATGGATGTGGAGAGGCTCTCATCGACGGCGAACACAATCAACATCGCCGATTTGGGGTGTGCCGTGGGACCGAACACCTTCTTCTCCGTGCAAAACATCCTCGATTGCATTGAGAGGAAGTATCGAACCCAATGCTCTAATTGCGAAAACCCCGAATTCTGTTTTCTTCAACAACCTCCCGGAGCGACTTCAACACCCTCTTCCGCTCGCTCCTTAGGGAGGGCGGTACTTCGCAGCCGGTGTCCCAGGCTCGTTCCACAGGCGGCTGTTCCCAGAGTCCTCCCTTCACTTTCCACTGTGCGGTCTCGCTCCACTGGCTCTCTAGTTTCCGGAGGAGCTCCCCTGCATGGAACAAGGGGAGGGTCCACTACACAAGTGCACCACGGTGAGGTGGTGGGTGCGTATAGAGCTCGGTTCGCGGCGGACGTGGATGATTTCTTGGGGGCGAGGCGAAAGAAGTTGCGGTGGGAGGGTTGATGGTGATCATCACGGCCGGCATTCCTCACGAAATGCCTCATGCTATGCTCCCGGCTGGGGTGATGTACGATCTTCTCGGGTCAGCCCTACTTGGATGGCACAAGAGGTAAACTTCAGATTGTCCTATCGCATCATAATGATCGAGATGTTTGTATTCTTCTAGTGTTCCTGTGAGACCTGTGTTGAGACTTGTCGCTGTGATGCATCAGATGATGAAACTTATAAGGAAGCTAAGTTTAGATTCATCTGCAGGGAGTGATACCGGACGAACAAGTGACATGTTCAACTTGCCCATATATGCAGCCTCACCTCAAGAGATGAGAGAGATCGTGGAGCGGGACGGGAGCTTCAGCATCGAGGCCATAGATTGGCCAACCCGTCGCCGTGGCTGATCGGCCCGGTCGACATGCAAGAGTGGACCGACCACGTCAGAGCTGCCATGGAGCCACTCTTCGTTGCACATTTCGGAAACCAAGTGGTCGTGGGTGAGATATTCGATCAGTTGGTGAGGAAGCTTGTGGAGCGCTCTCGAGAGGTGGGATCCGGCTATAGGAAAAATTCAATTGTATGTCATCTTGAGGCGTTTGAAGTATTCTTCTTTTTGTGATTATGTGGTGTGCAGAAAACTTATTATTTTTGGGCCAAGGGAAACCCGTCGACTCGACGCTGCAAGTCGATTTTTTCGATGTGTCGGTGACGTCGCATAGTAATCGATTCCATGCCACCATGGCTTTTGACCAAGATTTCTTATTTTTTTTATAAATCGAAAGAATTCGAGCGCCTAAAATGTTTGAGGGGCAAATTGCACGAAGATTATAATTTGGGAGATTGAAAGTGGGTTTGATTCATCTCATGAAGAACAAGAAAAGAGATTGATTATCCAGAGTGGTGCTGGTATTTTTTACGAAAGTCTGATCTAGATAAGTCGCAAGAGTGAAAAAAAAAATAATATCAATACCTCAAGAATGGTACGAAACCATGCGCTACAATAATGTCGTACGAAAAGGTCGTGGAATGAAAAAACAAGGAGTTGTCCTCGAGCGGGTACATTCAAAATTATTTTTCACTCGGAAAAATAATACCAAGACTTCTAAAAGTATATGGAAAATGCAGTCCAGCCTAAAATTTAAAAATTGCAATCAAATCTTAAAAGTGTGAGGCTTTTTTGTTATTTATTATATGACTTGTTCATGAGAATCAATCCAAAAGAAAAGTCAATTTTGACTTAAAATCTAGAAAAGTTGCATTAAAGTAAAACCTTCACTTCGACCACCGGGAAAAATTACCAAAAAAGTTATAGCCTATTGCAATTATGTCAATTTAGTCATAATATTTTTTTCCAATTGAGTCCTAAATTTTTGCATTTATACCAATTCAGTCCATCCGGCCAACTTTAGCTGGCCGGCACTAATGTGGCAACTTTTGTATATTTTAATTTTTTTATGTTTTTATTTTAATTTTCTCCTTCTTCTTCAAACCAGTTCTAGATATTAAAATATTATTAAAAATTACCATATCAGGTCCCTATCATAGCTGACCAAGCAAGGTTAGCTAGATGGACTGAAATCATAAATACAAAAGGTTTAGGACTCAATTGAAAAAAATAAGGTTTAGAATTCAATTGGCAAAATTGTAATAGGTTTAGAATTCTTTAATTATTTTTCCCCTAGTCGTTGAATCTCAAAATTGAATCATTCAAACTCAAAAAACATTTCAGTTAGCAATCAAAGGTGCCTACAGTTGGGCAAAGGTAGCTGTTGATTGACGTTAATGAAATTTTCTTGAACAATTCTAGAGATACAAAGGCTGTCAAAGGAGATTCTTCTGATCACTAATTGGAATAATTGAGCATGGATGCATGCATGAACTTCATAAGATTGATCTGATCCAATTGAGGATATTCCATCTTATGTAGTCAAACTCAAGGCATAGTTTTTTTATTATATAATCTAATGACAAATTGGGTAATTTTTTTTTTCAAAAGAAAAACCACTAAGCTTAGAGAACAAGAAAGTTGTTATAAATTTAAAAACTACGTGGTCCATGCAATGTACGCATTGTTCGTTAGATGGGACTAATTGGTCCCCTCTCTAACTATGTCAGAACTTAGACATCTCGTGATTAATTGTCACCCACGATTAATTTAAAAAATCCCTAAGTAAAGGACAATTAAGGTCCATACAATGTGTACATTCATCATTAGATGGGACTAATTGGTCCCTCTTCAACTATAGTTAGAATTCAAACATCTTGTGATTCATTTGTCACTCATAATTACCATGACATAATTTCAAGTAAAGGACAATTAAGGTCCATTACAATGTCCACAATGCTCATTAGATGGGACTAATCGGTCCCCTCCCCTACTATTGTTAGAACATAGACATCTTTTGATTAATTTGTTTTCATATAGTTACCTGGACACACCCCCCAACCCCCCACACACCACAAGTAAAGGACAATTAAGGATGATATGATCTAAATTACAATAAAAATGTCGCCATCGGGACTTTTAGCAAAATTTATGACCTTCACATCGTACAATTGATTTTTTTTTAATGCAATCTTCATTTTCTTGCTTCATTTCTATGTCACGAATTTACAACTCTCGTTATTATTTTATCCACATGAATTAGAAAAGTGGTGCATTATGATATAGCCACGCAAGGGTGGTCCAAATAGCTCACGAGTGCGTAGGAAATAGCTTATATACTTAGAGATACTACTAGGCCATGAAAGAGACCTTTCTTTGACCCTTTGTAGATGTTGTCCACCTCTCAAAAGATACTCTCCGTAATTTTTTTTAATGATGCATTATTTAGATTAAGTGCCATTTTTTTTTATATAATTCCCCTAAAGCTAGTTGTAATTGATTTATCCTAACCCCTAAAGTGTAACTAAATGTATGCTTTTAACTTTAAAGCTAAAATTAATTGACATAAGAACTGCTGAGTTTAAGGTCCCAATGATATGAGTTCTCTAGAAAAAATTCATGCATACAGAGTGCCATATTATCTTATGAATTTCATTAACTAATTTAGAACTCAATGGACGATTATCACGAAGTCAAATAAAGATAATGTTTAATTTCCAAAACATCGATCTATCTCGTGAGCATCATGCATTCTTTTTCTTTTTTTTTTTTGTACTCTAATAATTTTATGCCGGTGCTCAGAGCGCTCTTGGAG
>JAGVVM010021075.1:0-12067 GCA_019149425.1 Psidium friedrichsthalianum | reverse complement strand
TTCCAGAGTAGCTCCTCCGTGGGGGCTCCGACAATGGAACAAGGGGAGGTGTCCACTACAACAAGTGCACGCGGATGAGGTGGTGGGTGCGTACAGAGCTCGGTTCGCGGCGGACATGGATGATTTCTTGGGGGTGAGGGCGAAAGAAGTTGCGGTGGGAGGGTTGATGGTGATCATCATGGCAGGCATTCCTCATGGAATGCCTCATGCTATGCTCCCGGCTGGGGTGATGTACGATCTTCTCGGGTCAGCCCTACTTGAGATGGCACAAGAGGTAAACTTCAGACTGTCCTATCGCTTCATAATGATCGAGATGTTTGTATTCTTCTGGTGTTCCTGTGAGACCCGTGTTGAGACTTGTCGCTGTGATGCATCAGATGATGGAAAACTTATAAGGAAGCTAAGTTTAGATTCATCTGCAGGGAGTGATACCGGAGGAACAAGTGGACATGTTCAACTTGCCCATATATGCAGCCTCACCTCAAGAGATGAGGGAGATCGTGGAGCGGGACGGGAGCTTCAGCATCGAGGCCATAGACTTGGCCAACCCGTCGCCATGGCTGACCGGCCCGGTCGACATGCAAGAGTGGACCGACCATGTCAGAGCTGCCATGGAGCCACTCTTCGCCACTCAGTTCGGAAACCAAGCAATCGTGGATGAGATATTCGATCGGTTGGTGAGGAAGCTTGTGGAGCGCTCTCGAGAGGTGGAATCTAGCTACAAGGAAAAAATTCAATTGTATGTCATCTTGAGGCGCGTTTAAAGTATTCTTCTTTTTGTGATTATGTGATGTGGGCAGAAAACTTATTATTTTTGGGGCAAGGGAAACCCGTCGACTCGACGCTGTACATCGATTTTCTTCGATGTGTCCAATCGATTCCATGCCACCATGGCTTTTGACCAAGATTTCTTCTTTTTTTTTTATAAATCGAAAGAATTCAAGCGCCTAAAATGTTTGAGGGACAAATTGCACGAAGGTTATAATTTGGGAGACTGAAAGTGGGTATGACTCATCTCATGAAGAAGAAGAAAAGAGATTGATTATCTAGAGTGGTGATGGTATTTTTTACGAAACTCTGATCAAGATAAGTCGTCTAGAGTAAAAAAAAAAAAGGTACTACTACCTCAAGAATGGTACGAAACTATGCGCTACAATAATGTCATACGAAAAGGTCATGGAATGAAAAAACAAGGAGTTGTCCTCGAGCGGGTAAGTTCAGTAATTTATTTTTCACTCAGAAAAATAATACCAAAACTTCTAAAAGTATACAAAGAATGGAATCCAGTCTCAAACATTTAAAAATTACAATCAAATCTTAAAAGCATGGGTTTTTTAGTTATTGCTTATATGACTTGTTCATGAGAATCAATCCAAAAGAAAAGTCAATTTTGAGTTTAAAGTAAAACGTTCACTCCGGTCATAGGGAAAAATTACCAAAAAAGTCCTAAAACTTATTACAATTATGTCAATTTAGTCATAATTTTTTTTTAACCAATTGAGTGGTAAAATTTTTACATCTATATCAATTTAATGTATCCGACTAACTTTAGCCAGCCGACGCTGACGTGGCAACTTTATATTATGTTAATTTTTTTTGAAATGTTAATTTTAATTTTTCTCCTTCTTCCGCCAACCAGTTGCCGGCTATTAAAATATTATTAAAAATTACCACGTCAGCGCCGGCCGGTGTTCACCTCAATTTCGACTAGCTAAAATTTGCTGGATGGACTAAACTAGCACAAATGTAAAAGATTTAGGACTCCATTGAAAAGAAAATTTAGGACTAAATTGACACAATTGTAATGAGTCAGGACTTTTTTGGTAAGCTCAAAATTGAATAATTCAAACTCAAAAAACACTTCAGTTATCAATCGAAGGTGCCTCCAGTTGGGCAAAGGTAGCTGTTGATTGACGTTAATGAAATTTTCTTGAACAATTCTAGCGATACAAAGGCTGTCAAAGGAGATTCTTATGATCGCTAATTGGAATAATTGGAGCATGGATGCATGCATGAACTTCATAAGATTGATTCGATCCAATTGAGGATATTCCATCTTTTGTTGTCAAACTCAAGGCATAGTTATATATACACACATATATAAAATCTAATGACAACTTGGGTAATTTGTTTTTTCAAAAGAAAAACCACTAAGCTTAGAGAAAAAGAAAGTTGTTATAAATTTAAAATGCTGTGGTCCATGCAATGTACACATTTTCGTTAGATAGGACTAATTGGTCCCCTCTCTAGCTATGGTTAGAACTTAGACATCTTGTGATTAATTTGTTGAAAAAATCCCAAGGACAATTAAGGTCCATACAATGTGCGCATTGCTCATTAGATGGGACTAATCGGTCCCCTCTTCAACTATTGTTAGAATTAAGACATCTAGTGATTAATTTTCCACTCATAATTACCATGACATAATTTCAAGTAAAGGACAATTAAGGTCCATTACAATATCCACATTGCTCACTGGATGGGACTAATCGGTCCCCTCCCCAACTATTGTTAGAACATAGACCTCTTCTGATTAATTAGTCTCATATAGTTACCTTGACACATCCCGAAGCAAAGGACAATTAAGGATGATATGATCTAATTACAATTAATGTCGCCATCGGGACTTCTAAGAAAAATCATATGACCTTCATATCGTACAATTGATATTTTTGTTAATGCAATCTTCATTTTCCTTGGCCATTTCTATGTCACGAATTAACAACCCTTGTTAGTATTTTATCCCCAACATATTAATTAGAAAAGTGGTGCATTATGATATAGCCGCAAGGGTGGTCCAAAATAGCTCACGAGTCGTGTAGGAAATAGCTTATATACTTAGAGATACTACTAGGCCATGAAAGAGACCTTTCTTTGACCCCTTTGTTGATGTTGTCCACCTCTCAAAAGATCCTCTCCCTAATTTTTTTTAATGATGCATTAATTAGATTAAGTGCCATTTATTTTATATAATTCAATCTAAAGCTAGTTGTAATTGATTTATCCTAACCCCTAAAGTGTAACTAAATTTATGCTTTTAGCTTTAAAGCTAAAATAAATGACATAAAAACTGCTGAGTTAAGGTCCCAAAGATATGAGTTCCCTGGAAAAAATTTATACATACAAAGTGCCATATTATCTTTATGAATTTCATTAACTAGCTTAGAACTCAATACATGATTATCAAGAAGTCAAATAAAGATAATGTTTAATTTTCAAAACATCAATCTATCTCGTGAGAATCATGATATATGTATTTTGATATTCTAAAATCTAATTTTTTTTCTATACTCTTTAATAATTTTTTGCCGGTGCTCATAGTGCTCCTGGAGATTACTGTTTCTGCGTGGTTTCATGGACACCATATTTTAGCTACAATAGTTTACTTGGATTATTATCATTTTGAGATAATGACACAAATAATCCCTTAACTTTGACGTAATATTCAATTAATTTGTTCTATATAATCCATGAACTTTATTTTAATGTATAATGCTGTCCTTGAAATTTTAATTTGTACAATGTAGTTCCTAAACATTTGATTTTCGTTCAATCTAGTCCCTAAACTATATTTTCAATATCGTTAATATGATTTCCAATCATTGACTCTCATATAAGCACGCCCACATTCAGAGAGAGAGAGAGAGATGGGCATTTGAAACTCTGGGGTGGATTGTCCCACAACAAATGGAGGAGACATTAGGGAAAACTACGGGAAAAATTCCCAACACCAGGTCTCTTCATCCTTTTCTTTTTAACTTTTCACGACTCGTCACTGCTAACATTCTCCATCTGTTGCATGAATAAGCACGAGCTCTTTACACCATAATTTCAAAATAACCTTCTTTTGAAAAGCAGAAAGAGAAATTGCTACAATGACTAAGAATGTCTGTTGAGTTGATTCTCAGAGAATGGCCGTCAACGTCATGAGCGAAAAGCTCGATGCCGTGATCACGGAGAAATTCGACATTGTGAGTCTATGCTCTCCTTCCCATGCAATCCGACTCACCGACCTGGGATGTGCCACCCGTCCCAACACGAGGGTAGCGATGCAAAGCATCGTGCAAATCTTGCAAAGGAAGTTCAAATCTCAATGCCCTAATTCTCGAACCCTGCTTGAGTTCCACGCGTTCTTCAACGACAAGATCTCGAATGACTTCAACACCCGCTTCGTGACCCTCCCCTCCGATAAACCCTACTTCGTGGCAGGCCGTCCCCGGCTCATTCCACACCAGATTGTTTCTGACGCGTCCCTTCACCTCGTGTGCTCCTCCATAGCTCTGCACTAGTTCTCTGAGGTCCTGGAGAAGGTGACGGACCAGGACTGGGCAGCGTGGAACAAAGGTAGGGTTCACAGCGCCCTGGAAGAAATGGTTGAAGCTTATGCGGAGCAGTTTGCGAAGGATATGGAGGAGTTTTTGAGGACCAGGGCTGAGAAGGTAGTGAGCAGCGGGATGGTCGTGATTATCATGCCGGAATTCCGCATGATATGCTCATCAACGAGTTCCGAGTGGGCTTATGTATGATCTCATGGCTTCTAGTTTCAGGGACACCGTGAATGAAGTAAGTACCTACATAGGAGATTTATAAAGATCGAACATTACAAAATTGTCTGGCTTTCATCGACAAGAAAGTAATCCGCCTTTGCCATTTTCACCTACTTTTTCTAGGGTCTAGTCAGTGAAGATGAAGTGGATTGCTTCAACTTGCCGCTGTATGCCGCGTCTCTGGTGGAGATTGCGGCGTCAAAATGGACGGTAGTTTTCACATAGAGAAGATTGAGTTGCTCAACACCCAAACGAGGGATGAAGGTGGAGTAAATGCACAGGAGATTGTGATGCACCTAAGAGCAGGCTTGGAGGGGATTATCAGCAAACACTTCGGAAGTGAGATTGTCGGCGAACTCTTTCAATGTCTTGTGGAAAGACTCGGGAGTTCAGCCACCATCTGGAGTCGAGCTACAAGGAAGGGACTCTAATGTTCATTGTTCTCAAGCGCCATCGATGCATCTTTGGAAGATGACACTAGCGCCTTATAATTGGATGAACTAAAATAAAGTGGCTAGTACCTAAATGTAATCAGTTTTATCTATAGATTAAGTGATCTTTCGTGGTGATTTAAGTGTCAGCATTTCCATTTCAATATCAAGCTGATGAGGCCTTATCAAATGCTTCACAATTGACTCAAACCCTATCCAGCAGACCTCGAGAGAAACTAAAGAAAAGAACAATAACTATCTCAAGAATTCCGGCAAAGATATCCAAAAAGGGGATAAAGAACTTTCATTTGAAAGAATATGGCGACGTGCATGATGTTTCATTGAATCGGCTAGCACCGACATTGGATCATTTGCCTGCATAACTAGGACACAGATAAAAAGGAGTTCCTCATATATATTCACACATAAAAGCAAAAAACAACAGTACCAAAGATAGTTACAGATTGACATATGCCATAAGAGCATGTCCGTGGAACTTACATGACTACTAATGCAAATCCTTTGCTTTCACAAAGAAGACAAATATCTAATACTCAACAATATGGAGAATTTAACTCAGAATCCGCAGTCAAATGCCAATGTCTGCTAACCTCTCTGTCGCAGCTCTCGCTCTTTTAATGTGAAGGAGCTTGTCATAAACACACCAAGGAAAACTTAAGAAATGATCTTCTTGATCATCCTCCTTGTAGCGGCCCCAGAATTCTGGTGGTAGGTGACATGATACCAAGCTGATGCCTTCGCATATATGTTAACACCTCCAGAAGCTGATCCTGACTTCGTATCATTGAACCATGACCAGGCTTCCTTTCTCAAGGACCTCACAGCGGAATTTATACCTTCCAGGTCTCTTCTTTTATCAAAATATTTCGACTTTGTCAGGACATTCCCACTCAGCATTTCAGCCTCAGTTTGGATGCTATAATAATGCATCAAGCTCCTCAATTTGCAGTCATACTCAAGTTTGTACTGAAAGGCTTCCATGACATAGTCCTCAAAGCCTTCTATTTCCATTTGACAATCGTAGGAGCTCAGAGCAACTTCCCTCGTGAAGGAATTTATGGAATTGGTATATGGTGCAATCCCTTGACCTCTCTGTAAAGCTTCCCAATCACGTGCTGAGACTCATAGGTGACTTATCAGGCTTTTCCATGAAGTCTGGGTATTCTCTAACTCGCAGATGACCCGGAATTTGAGCAGGAACACCAGTTTTTGGAAGTCAACTGCTATGGAAAATAACTCTGCAAGCTCAGTACATGATTTGCTGCACGCCTTCCTTGGCTCCTTATCTGCGAACACTGTGTGAGAGTTTGCAATAATCCCTAAACTATCATTGACCATGTAATCTGCGAAGTACTCCACGACCTCCTGGATGTTAAAACATTAAATTGGGACAGCATAAGTTTACTAGTTATCAACTGAAAAGGCATCTATCATCAGAAGACGCTAATAAATGAAGTTCCTCATGAAACTAATATAGAGATGTCGAATGAGAAAAGACTTTGCAAGTTTGAAGAGGCATGCTACGGAACGGAAGGGCACTATCTTTAACAAGTTAAACAACTTTAAGGTTCACATGCTGAGCAACAACAATTACACTATGCTAATAAAACAGACTGGATGCTCAAATATCTGCTTTGTAATGAACATTGCCAAATGAGTTGCCCCATAAATTGAATTAAACAGTCCCATCCATATGATCTAGCTTTCACGTATCTCATTCCTTCATAAACTATGAGGGGATCTAGTGATGTCGGATACCTGTGCATCTACTGGTTTCCCTGTTACATGACTTACATAACTGCACAGAGAAACTCTCCATTCAGAAGTACCAGAAGATAGCCTATTCCCCTCTACATACTGTATTTTAGGATTACAATTATATTTGAAGAACCGAAAGATGGAGAACGGAAGGGAAGAAACATGGAATGTCGATGCCAAAGATGACAACTATCTGTGCAAATTTGAAAAGTTCAATTTGCTAAGCCATGACAAGGTATTCCTTTTCAATTCACTTCCGAGCAAATTGAAGATGTTCTCAATCCACGTTAATTACCAGTTATAGCAACAATGGGGTATCTATTTGATACCTAATAAGTACTTCAACTCAGGTTTTTACCAATATCTCTGTTCATACTGCTTGCCAAAAGCATACGATATCTGGGTAAAACAAAACCACACTAAATCACCATTGCAACAGCTCTTTAAAAGTCATTGATCTCATCCAACAGCCTCAAATAAGATGTATTGGATATGAGCATATCAATGGAACAATATGAATGCAAACTACAATCAGTGTGGTCCTCTCAAAGATAATGTTTAATGGGCAAGCATGTGGCCAATGAGTACCTCAATGGTGACATCATGATCAAGAGTTACAGTAGGTGCTGGGGTATAATCCATGGGTTGACAAGAGCAAGGAGGGACCAGATCAGGATCCCAACAAACAAAGTAGATATCTCCATCCAAATCACTTCCCGAACATTCATTTGGATGTGGCCTGGAGGTTAGTAGCGAAATATCAGAAAAACGAGTAGATTATGCATAAATGCTATCTGGTACGGGACAGGAACTTGCATGAAAGGGAAATTAATTCTAGGCCTGCTGCCTGATTGCTCGTAATTATGAAATCTTACCACCCAAAATCAAAAGAAAAGTAGGAAGTCTAGCGAGCCCACATAAATCAATCTTTTGGTATCTATTAAGTAAATAACATGAGAGCTACAATGATTATCACGAGTCAAGAAATTTGTTGAGTTCTACTTATAGCCAGAGATGCCAGCTGACCAACTGGATGAAAAAATGGAGTTAAGAGCTAATGTGATCAATGATTTTATCTGCTTAAATAGAGCTGTCTAAGATGGACGATATGGGTTTGTTAGGACAATATCTTTTGTGCAGAAGTGGCCATATTGTTTGTACAAATCCCCAGTTACATGAATGTTGCCATCTATACAATTACTAAATACATGACCAAACAAAGAAAATGCTGATACGCCTTTCAGTTCATTCACATGCTGAATACTCTGTCCTTGATAGCTTTGACAAAATCTTTCTCATAAAAGTTTCTGTACATTGTCAACGGCACCTTGGTATCTTTATAAACTAGTGCACTCTCCATGTTTTTACAAAATAATCACAATTGCCCAGAAAACCCACTATGGTAAGATGGCTAAGGCTTTCTATCTTCTTCTTTATTTATTTATTTATTTATTTTCTGGGGGGGAGGGTTGTTGGGGAAAGGGTTGGCTGAGACCGGAGGTTTGAGACAGTAAAAAGTGGAAAAAAAAAAAACAGAGAGAAATGAGTCCAGACTTAACTGCCTAGAATGTTACTTGTGGGAATGAGAAGAACTGACATAGAAGAAAATGAGTACCAGCAGTAAAAGGAAAAAACTTACCTCTTTCCTTTCTGAGGAAAACAATGCAATCAACCAATGGTGCAGAGATGGAACATCAACAGCCTTTAAGACACGGACATCTCCAGGATGCAGGCAAGGGTTTTTCGCAACCACCAAATCTCCCTGAAAGATAAAGGTGTCGAGGGGTGACTCACTTCTGCTCGACTTTAGCATGGTTTTGCTTCCAATCTGCAAATTTCCAACCCTAGACAGTTGTACAAACACCTGACCATATTTCAAAGTCCTTGTTTCATCCAACATCCCATCATTGATCTTCCATTTGGCACAAAGATCCTTGCTTTGGTACGCAAGTCAAGCAACTTCGATGCACAGAATGTTCGAAGCATCATCGATAGAAAGGGTTCCACATCTGGCTCATAACCACAGTTAAGCATTTCTAGAAGAACCTTAGCACTCTCTCCTGGCGACATGAGTTCCAGTGCATGCTGCGCCACCAGAGGATCCGTTAAAATAGCATCCAGTTGACATAGCGCCTCTCTTTGCTTCCTTTCAAAATATGATCCTCGACTCCAAGAGTAGACAAAGAGTAATAATCTCGCGATTAAGAAAGCAAGGCTGATACCTGCTCCATGCTAAAACATCTAGTTTCGTATTTGATGATTCATATTTGAGCATGCTGCTTCTTAATGATAATTTTTTTGGTGAAGTTGGATCCACTGCCACAACACCTTTGAACCCACCATATCGAATCTGAAATGCAGATGGGGTTGAACTTGTAAGGCCACATTTTCTAGCCACTTCCACAGCAAATTGGTGAGATATTTTCCCAATACCATCAGAGAAAACATATTCAACTCCATGCCTTATGGTTTTCACATCTGGTATCCTTTCAACTTCATCTTTCCTGACGTTAAGAGTTTCTGTTGATGAACCAAAGGATTGACCTAGTCTGGCAGCATATTTTGCCACATTTCGTATGTTACGAAAATCCCCCATCCACTCCCTTATATCTGCTGCAGTAAGCCCTTCCCTGGAAGCAAACATCCAAACAGAACTATCCCGTAATTGACTTGATGAAAAGGCAAGAAACTCAAACCTCTTATCACCAATAACAATTCCATCTCTCAATGTTGAGACTATCCTCTTATAAATTCCGCTTCGCCTTTCATCATTTGCAGAGTTGCGCGGAACAAATTTGTTGAATAAATTTTGTTCAGTTCCTCATCAACAAAAGAAACACGGAGAAAATTATCAATATCTCCAAGATAGTTACGCAGCACCCGATTGGAAACATTCACTTCTGGACCACAGAAGTATATCTTAGAAGGAGTTACTTGGACCCTACGTACATACACCAACCCATCATCTAAAGAAAGAGTGCCGGCTGTAGGTTTATGGTCAGTACTCAGATACCTCCGATACTGCTCCTCAAGCCAAGTTACAGGACGGTAACAGCACTGTTTTAGACGACCCAGTTTTTCCAAAGCATGTTCTATGCAAGCAACATTCATGTCCATTCTTCTCGGATCAACCAGCCGGAAAAATTTTGAATCCAGAACTGGCCACTGTAGATACCCATGCTGAACCAAGGAACAGACCTTGAACAAGATTCCATATGGCAAGGCAACTCCGGCAGGTGGAAGCACAACAGGTACAAGATCTGAACGATAAGTACAGGAGGGGTACATTTCAGGGTGAACTGCCCACTCTGTTCTTTGCAGCAAACAAGATACTTATCAAAATCAGGAAGCTGATGACGATGCTGAAGTTCCAAACACACAGAGGAAGATTGGCCAATACAGAAAGATGGGGTAAAATCAACTTCCCTAACCCATTGGTCATCAGGAGCTGCCATAAAATATTTGAGAGTGCAGGAATCTTTTTCATAATCTTTTTCATGGATCCGAGGGGCACCTAGTAACTGGTAAAATAAGACCACAGAGAGAAAAAAAAAAAAAATTAGTAGTGTCCAGCTTGACGGGCATATAAAACCATTGAGCTATTAAAGGGGAAAATTGCTGCTCGACCAATAATATGGGGATTGGGGAAGTTCGTAAATCAAATATCATAGACAGAGTATCATCCTCAAAAAGTAAAACAGCAGGTCTTTTGCATATTGTGATTCACTACAACCTGCCCTGTCTAGGCCCTCCTACCACATATGATTATCAACATATCCACTACAAACAAGAACATAGCAATTAGATGTTTTGGCTTAAACCATCAAGCATTAAGTTGAAGCATCAAACCTGAATGACTAGATACTTCAGAGTTTGACCAGTGGTTTTGCAGCTGAATCTGCCAAATATTCTCATAGGAGAGCTCCAGCTTGTAGTCCACAAAATTATAGGTCAAGAGGAAAAACAATTTTCTCATGCCAAATCCAAATTTTACAGAGGCATTTGGGCTCTCCCACAAGGCAGTGAACGTATCCTCAGAAGTCTGACATCCAAAATGCAAGTTACATCATCCAGGCAGTGCTCAAAGACCTTGGGATTTTGAACAATATCAGAACCCCATTCCGAAGCCATTAAATATGAACCACCATACCAGAGATCCTTATTATTAGCGAGCAAATAATATCTTCGCTGTCACATTTAGCAGTAAATTGAACACGTGCACATGTTCTTCTCTCCCCAACTCTTGGTTTCAGAATTTCCACTGCATAAACAGTCATTTTGCCAAGATATTGCTCCAGAAAATCCTTGACTGCTTCTGCACTAATGGGTGAGAAGAACCCGTACAACTCAATAGTCCTACTCGTACCCATGCTATCTCAAAGATTCTAACTGCATTTGAAAAGAAGAAGAAGAAGAATGAAGTTAACATGAAGACATAACATGGATATTGCCTCCACGCAATGCTCATAAAGATGACAGATGAGTTCCATATAACCAAAACTAAAGAGTCAAACTATGCAATCTCAAGTCTTACCTCTTTAGCTATTTGCAGACACATCTAGACACATTTTAAAAAACAAAAACTAGACACGGTCAAAAGTGCCTCTATTCACAACTCATCAACTAGCATGACCAATTAAGCGCTTGGCAGGATGAGAACTTCGTATCCTCGAGATGACTGAGCCAAGTACAGCAACACAAGCATGTTGATCCGCTTCCTCCTAACGAGTTCATCGATCCATGTCCGAAACAAATGCTAAATGGAATTTTAATCCAACACCGTCTATTTCAAATGAAGTGCACAGTCAAAGCATATGGTCCGTCTCTCCCTCACCGGAACAACTCCATTACGCCCACGGGGCCACGCATCTTCGACGAAAGAGGAGCTGCGAGAGTCTACGAGCGGGGGGACGGGGAGCACAAAGAACAGGTGGGTAAGGTAGGAGGCGTGGGGTCGAGGGGCCGCGGGACGAGGTCGAGGAGGAGGTACAGGGGGCGGGATAGACGGGGCGGGAACGAGAGGAGAGGGAGGGAGACGGAAGGGGGAAAAGGCGGGGCGGAGAGACAAAGGGACGGGCGGGGACGCGGGGGAGAAAGAGGGCGGGCGAAGGAGGAAGGGCCCGCAGGATGAGAGAGGAAGGAAGAGAAAGCTGAAGGGAAGAGGAGAAAGAATGAGAGAGAAGAGGCAGGAAAGGGGAAGCTCGGGAGAGCAAAGGGGGGGAGCAGGAGGGAGAGTAGAGGGGCGGGGGGCTAAGGGGAGTAAAGAGAGAGAAGGGGGAAGAGCAGGAAAGAGGGAGGGAGGGAGGAGAA